>JAJFDI010000032.1:0-298190 GCA_028637685.1 Xylariaceae sp. X3-2
GTGTTGTCATCCATCGATTAATCTATCAACGCCCCGAATCCTGGAATATCGGCAGGGCTTGATCGATTGACCTGCTCTCCATTGTCTGCAGTCTCTTCGCGCGCGCAAGCGGATAGACATCCTCCCTTCTTTTTCCCGGCGCAACTGGCTCTGCCCTTGCTGTATTTGCACAGTTGCTAGACGTTCGCTTTCGACATAATAATCCGGACCTCGCTTACACCCGCGCTCGCCCTCTTTTCTCCATCGACTCTAGAAGTCACCGCCCACCTGCTATTCTGTACCGACAGACAGATCCTTGTCTCTTCACCACCTCTACTTCCGACTCTCTAGAACCGGTAAGCATCCTGCATTACTCTTTCTATTTCTCTCTTCCCCTCTCTCTTGCAACCCGCTCGGACATACGCAGCCTCACATCTTGATTCGTCTTGCATCTCGGTGTCGTTCGACTCGTCGCCGTTACCGTTCTCTCTGCCCTGCCGTGGTGACCTCGTCTTCAAAGTGCGTGCAAGTGAGAATGTCGCTTTGTAGTGGTAGCTTTGAAATGTGGTCGCGTCGTTGTGACAACCCGTGGCGAACTATTAGGTCATACAACCCGAGCCGCCGCCATCCACGCTCGCCTTGGCCGTTGTTTGACGACGCATTTCATGTATCTCTCTCCCTTTGTCAGTGCGGAGAGCTCGGAGTAGCATTGCCCTTTCTACGTCATTGGCCAGCGCCAGGGTTGCGCGTGCTCCTCATCACTAGGTAGACACGCCGGAGCATTCCCAGCCTCGCCCCAGCCAGCTGGTGCGACGAAGCGACCCAATACCGGGGACTCCTGCACTTGATCTAAGGAGCATGGCGTGGCCTCACCTGCTTCGGCCAGCTCTTTCCGAGTCGGGCCTGATGTGTTTACTAACTCACTACTTCTTCACTCACTCACTCACTCCTTCACCCCGTTGTTAGATCAAGCACATTGTTCCCTCGTCACTGACATTCTTCTCATCTCTCGCAGGTTTCTTTCGTACCCGACTACACCTGCTACTTTCATTGCTACGGAGCCCGGAGCTATGGCAGCCGTTGCTAATGACTTCGGTGCGGATCGCACGCGCTTCCACAACATGCTAGCCCCGGCCGGACTACAGCACGAACATTCACATAGCCGGGATTCTTATCGATCTGAGTATAATAGTCGATCGCGCGAGGCATCTGCATTTAAGGCTAGATCCCCTAATTCGGCCGCCCATCGATCGTCAGCCACGAGCGCAACGCAACCAAAGCAGACCTGGGATCCCACCGGAGCAACCTGTGATCAGAAGCGACCCTCATTCACGGATTGCGCTTCGAAGTTTCCCTCTCCCCCCGACTCCTCCTCATCGAACCCTTCTCTCCACCGTGGCAGCGATTCGGAATCGAGTACGTTCTCCAGCTACGTGACATCTGATGCACGGCATACTGCCCATGCTGTTACGACCAGCCAGCAACAGCTATCACCCGAATCCAGTCATTCTACTTCTCCGGTTAGCGAATCGATGGCCTACAATGCTGCTGCGCCACAGCAGGGTCGTACTATTGTTGTCCGTGATCTGGCCCACATCCAGAGTCTCGCGAGAGCCGATCTCATGAACGGCGGTGACGGGCCAGGCATACTCAACGATCCGCCGCTTCAGGCGATGAAGTATGATATTAGCAGCATGCCTATTGGTGATGTTATCGAGATGGTGGCGGCACTTTTGACGAAGATCACCACTACCAACGATCTTCAGCACGATGCGCTGCACAGAAATGCCACTCATCAGCAGACCGCTGCCAACCATAACAGTGATGGCCCTTCGATGAGCCCGCTCAGCAGCTCGGTGCTGGCATTTCATGGCAAGAATGTTCCAGCTATCACAATCCTAAGTTATTTGAGTAGGATCCATAAGTATTGTCCTACTACTTACGAGGTTTTCTTGAGCTTGCTGGTCTACTTTGATCGGATGACGGAACGTGTTAACGGCATGGTCACGGAAGCAGAGGAGACGAAGCGACAGCTACAAGCTCAACATAGCCAGCAGGCTAAAGCTGGCGTGACGGATGCTATTGGCTCCAAGCAGCAGGACGTGGAGATGTCAGGCGTGCATGGGCAGGATGATGAGCTTGCGGAGAGAGAGATCAAGCACAAGGCCGATTATGCTGCATCTCCCGCTACGTACTTCGTTGTGGACAGCTTCAACATCCATCGCTTGATCATTGCAGGCGTAACTTGCGCTAGCAAGTTCTTCTCAGATGTTTTTTACACCAACTCTCGCTATGCTAAGGTACGACGTTCTGATGATCAGGATATTCTTCTGGTCTTCCCCCCTTTTCTACCTTATGACTAATGCAAAAATAGGTCGGCGGTCTGCCTTTGGCTGAACTGAACCATCTGGAACTGCAATTCCTCCTACTCAACGACTTCCGACTCTGCGTGCCCGTCGAGGACCTGGATGCGTACGCCACTATGCTGGTTGAGTTCTACGCACGCGAGGTTGTCGCTCAACGTCAACGCCCCACTTCCGGCGTGGACTAAGCTCGAGACCGCTTGGACAAACTCGCCATGATACCTACATGGCCTGCTTCGGAACACAAGCAGCACAAGCACCATCCATATACTATCAAACACCATTAATAGCAACTAATAAGAGGCCTACGAATCTCACCGAACAAACCAAACAAACCGAATAAACCGAAGATAACGAGGCTTCTGGAGGCGAGTGCCGATGCCGATGCCGAATTGAACGAGATGGCGGGTTGGGGAGATGGGCATCGGCTTGGCGTAGAACGAATGAACCCCAATACTGGACTAAAGAAGAATGGTCCAGCGGTGGGCCCCCCTTGATGACGGCGTGGATGAATTGTGGTTTTCTTCTTCTAGAGCCAACGGTTCATATTGATACCCGGATAGATTTCCTTCGGGCTGGAAATGGTCACCTCTCATGAATAAAGTAATGCTGTCCTCGTCGTCCTGCAGCTCTGGGTTATACCGCCTTGGCCTCTCCTGGCTCTGTTGGGCCTGCTGGACGGATGTGTTGAAGGCCAATTGGCTGTTCTGATGTGTTTCAGCATATGACAGATGTGTACTTTACTACTATCTGGTCTGGTCTGATCTGGTCTGGTCTACTACTACTGCCGTCTGGGGTGCGCAGTTAGCAAAAGCAGGGGAAAAGAGCTGGGGAAAAGAGCTGCCTGTCACGTCAACGTTTTAGGTGCGTACTTGAGTGCGTGCACGATTACGATTGGCCATGGCCTCTTTGAAAACTGCCTACTTCGTCCGTTGAGGATGCAGAAGAGGTACGGCAAGTTTTTCAGCTGCGGGATACCCTTTTCTGCTCTTTATGTATGTAGGGACCATAGGCAGGTAAACCGTTTTACAAAGAGAGAGCCGCTTTAAGGACGGACATCCTCCACATTTTGATATCCCCGCGGGGAACTTGTTGTTTGGACTCGTGACATGTCGTAACCATATGATTCGTGAGTTGCAATTAAGTGCTGCATTTATACGGAATATCTGTCGATGGAAACTCCATTAACTGGTGCTAACTGGTCCCAACTCGGCTTTTGTTGACTTATTTGCAGTGATTGACAAAATAGGGGTCATCAACAGCAGAAACTGCCCAAGTGAAAAACAACCGACTCTAGACAACTCACACACCCTCGGAAGCGTGAAGTGATGGAAACAACGGATCTTAACAGACAGAGGATATGAGAATGCCAACAGGAAGAGATGTCTAATGATATCCCGTTTTCTCAATTTCATGATTTCATATTTTTCTACCACCCCAACATGACTCCTTAACACAAAACAAGAGGGTATCTTATACTATTTTCATTCTACTTTTCACCCAAGGGAATCCCATCAACGCCATCAATGCAGCTGAATATCATGCAACCGCGACAATCCCTCCTTCAGCGCTTCCCCCTTCATAACACCTTCAACAATACACTGTCCCACGACCATATACCCGCCATCCTCCCTCTCCCTAAGCACACAAGGCATCCTCGAACCCAGCAAAACCGCAACACGATCCCCCGCCTTCGCATTCTCATGGAACCAACCTATATGTCCTTCATTCGTCCACCCGAGCCTCATATTCGCACGTAAATTCTTCTGCATGAATCTGCAGTCGTCTTCGAGGGCTTCCCGCTCCGTGGCTGATAGGGGTGAGCTGGTTTTCATGGAGAAATACGCTGCGAGGTGTTTCTCGTGGATCTTGAAGTTTTGCGCTTCACAGCTGTTGAACCATTGTATCAACGCCGGTACGCGCTCCGCGAGATTCTTCTCGTGCGCGATTCGGTAGAGCAAGGTATATAAATGTTCCCCTGTCCGTCTGTGCCCCTTAACCTTCGGTTTCGTGATATCGACAAGCAGCCAGCAAAGCGTGCGCATAATCCCCGCCTGTTCAGGGGCAAGAGGCATCTTCTCGCTCTTCGAGTTCCGTCTCCAAGACTTCGATACCTGCACTTCATCGCCGCTCCCCTTCGTCTCATCAAGCGTCGGGGCACACTCCGCAATCGTACCCAGGAAGAATCCACCCGCAACCATCCCCATCCCCTCAATCCTGAACGAAGGCGTTTGCGTCCCCGACGCACAATACGTCCCATAATTCGTGTGGGCAAGTAACCCCATCTTGCCCTCGTGCAATCCCGAGAAACAATACGCATGCCAGAACCGCGGATCGAACCAATTCGGATACCACGTCTCCACCCCATGGGCCTTGAACACCACGATATCCAAACTCGCCGTCGCCCGAACTAATCTAATCGTCATATCTTTATTAATCTCGTCCTGCGGAACCGTATAACTCGGCACAGGGACTAAATACCCCCCATCATGCGCAAGCCCAAGCAACCCGAAGACATGATCCCGATCGACACACGTCTTGGCGAGATAACACATGCCCAACGCCTCGACGAGGGATACGGGCTTCAGCGCGAGCTGCGCGGAGCGGATTTTATAGATCCGCTTGATATGCGACCACGTCTTCTCCCTCTTCGCACCAATATACGTGCCCAATTCCATCAGTGCCTGAATAACCTGATTCAACTCAAACGCCTGTCGTCCCCAAACGATCACAAGTTTCGGATTCATAGCGATCTCCTGCACGATCCACGCGCGGCGCCAATACGGATTATCAAGGAAAAGGAAGAGTGCCGTTTCCTCGGCTGCGGAGAGAACCCCTGTTTCGCTGGGTGTATCGTTGCGCATCGGACTGCTACCCGCGTCCAGAGCCCCGTGCATCTTGACCGAACTCCGTCTCCGTCGCACCTTTTTCCCTTCCCGTTTCGGCACTTCACAACCCTCCACAATCCTCTCCACAGCGCCCGCAAAACACTCCTGATGCGCCGTCCCAGCGCCCCTCAAATGCGCGAAAACAAGCGATGCGGCCCGATATATCGCGCCCATGCGTAGCACCTGACGGGACTTTTCTTCCACGTCGCGTTGGTTGATACATAGGCCGTCCGCCCAGACGCGGTAGATCCCTCGCCGCCGAAGTTCTTCGAGGGCTTTGTAGAGGTTGAAGGGGATGGGGACGAGGTCGTCGTCCAGCTGGATGCGCTTTATGGTGTCGTGCAGGCCCCAGTGGTAGGAGAGGGCTGCGAAGTCGTTGTTTAGGTCGAAGAGGGAGATGTGGGATAGGTGGCAGCGGATGCGGGTGTCATCTGAGGAGGAGGATGGGGGGTCGAGGGTTAGGAGGCGGATTTCGTTTTGGTTGAGGGGATGGTAGGGGATTGTTGGGGCGGGTGTTGCGCAGGGGGAGGGTTCGTCTGCCATCTTTTTGGATAGGGGTTGTGGTGTTGGGTGTAGAGGTTATGGGTTATGGGATGGATGGGATGGCGATTTAATATTGAGGACGACACGCCCTTGTGCGAGACGATCCACGTGGCGTGTCGTGGGGTGGTAGTGCTGCATGTCCAGTGAGAAGGACGAGGGCAGAGGGATATATCTGGCACGAGGAAGTCATTGGATCGCATACCCATATTTTCACATGATCGGCATTTATGTCCTGGGCGTAACGGCGTCGTATTTTGACTATCGACGATACGACGTCCGCGACAAGGCCGTTGACGATGAGGGGGGAACGTGGTGGAAGAATATCCTATGGACGGGGTGCTGGTGGTGGTGGGTGAGCAGGATCGAGAGTGGTTCGTTACGGGACGCGGAGAATGGGGGATTCTGGCCAATGCGAGAGGACGGTTCGCATGCCGCGGAGGAGAAGGGAGGGTTGGGCCAATACCGTCAGCCGGCTTGATCAACCGAGAGGGATGCCATGCGATATGACGTGCGAGCGTGCTTTGGGCAGGAAATTCCCGCGGGAGGTGGTGAGATCACGGGAGCTGTCATCTTGGTAATCGAGGAATGGCTTTTTATTCGTGAGAAAGGGGGAGTATCTCCTGATTGTTGCTTGCGTGCTATCAATTCGAGTACGCAGTAATACTACTCGATGTGTTGACTGCTCAGCGCTTTGTGACGTTGTGAGGACTTCAACTTGTGAAAGTACACAAACGTAACTTGGTTGAATAACTTGATAGTTAACTTGATTTCAACCGCATGTTCAAGTGTTTTCTCAGCATTTACTATGAAGTTGAACTTATCGACTATGTATGTTAAGCATACTTGCCAACACAACTGCTGAGCGAGCCCGTCATCACAGTGTCAGCGGCCTTCAGTAAGTCAGTAGATGTTTAGCCACGTTCTTACTATCAAGAAGAGCAGACTGTCAACTCATATTGTCGACACGGATGGGTGGTCTACTCAGTATATAGTCGTAGTGCCGATGACAGTCTCGCATTTCAGTATAAGTGAAATCCCGGATCTAAACACTTGCGCAATGAGTTGATTCCATATCCTATAGTCACGGATGGACGTCGAGATTGTTGATTTCAGAATTGGTACGCAAGCGCAGACTTCCATTATTTCAAATATTTGCCCATCTTTATTTGTGTATTATGCCGTGATCGTATGTAAACGGCCAAAATCAGAAAACCCATAACGACTGTCCCAGTCCAACGGATGAAGTCCCCTCACAACCCAGATATACCCCCCAGTTCCCTCATCATCCGCCTCTCGCCAACCAGCCTCTCATCCACGACCAACATCTCAACGGTTTCCCGGTTCCGCGGAACTCATCTCGCAATCAACCCATGTCTCGATCATAACTGAAGTTTGATGCGCATACGGTCCCATGATCGTATACTCGGTCGTGACGGCCCTCACAGGGTTCGTGACCGTAATGCGCCGTCTCACACACGGCATCTTGTTCTTATTGACGCCGGTAATATAGTTATTGCATAATGTGAGACCCGGAGTGATGATAACGTTGAAGTCCGCTGGTTCTTTGACGACAACGGGCTCCGGCCAGAGCATCTTGCAGCCCGAACAGTAAAGGCTGTTCGGTTCGCGCGATCTGAGCTGGGTGTGCGTGATTTTGTAGGCAATACTGGCGTACACGGGGCATTCAGCGTTCATGTCCGCTTCGGCGAGAGCCATCTTGTAGAATAGTGATATGGAAGATGGTGTGGTGAAGATGGGAAGAATGAGAAGAGAGGAAGGATGGGAAGAGAGTCAAGGACGGGGGATTGCGCAGTTTACATAGACGCCTGGACTTAAGGAGTTGACTGACTCATATCATTGTCAATATGATGGAAGAATCACGATAGAATTACCTATTCTACGACTCCCTGGCAAGTCGCGAAAATACGGGAGCTAGGCTGTCGATGTTCACGGTCCATGACCTACCTAACTCAACCTCATAGGCCCTATTCGAAGAAGGGAAGACAAGTCGCGAGCTTGCCAGTCCAAACCCTCCTCGCCAAAGCCCTTATCTTCGCCTCACCTATTAAGAACCTCCGCCGCAGCCAGAATCGCATCCGCCGTCTTCTTCACAAACTCACTCGCAACATCCATCTCCCCAGCAAGGAAAGCCTCCGTGATACCGGGGAAAGTCGTCGGCGCGTATCCTACACAAGTTCATTAGTCTTTTATGTCTTTCCTTGGAACGGGTATACGAACCAGTATCAAGACCCGGCGCAAAGATGAGGTTCTGGTAGAACTCCCTATTCGGCAGACCCCCTTGGGAGACGAACCCACGCTGGAAATCCCGCTTCTTGCGGTTCAGCACCGTAATCGTGTCTACGTCCTGGTCTGCCACGGCTTGCTTCTCGACGGTGTCGAAGGCATCCGCCGTTGTCTTGAACTCGTCTAGGGCGCTGCGCAGAGGTGATAGATCGAGAGTGTCTGGCTTTGAGGATACCGTGTCGAGGAGGTCGTCGTAGTAGAGCTCCATCTGCGTTGACCAGTTTGATACGGAAAGGGGGAGGGAGTCTGCCGTTGCGAGGTTGTAGGCCAGGAGGGTCAGGTACTGTTGGCCTGTTCAGAAAGCCACATCTTCAGGAGTTGGTCACGGGTATCTTACCTTCGTCATGTACTTATGAGCCAAGAACTCCGGATCACCAAAGTTGCTCATCCAATGCCACGAGTCGTAATTGCTGTGGTAATGGTAAACGGGCCCGTCGGGTCCTGAGTCTGATCCCATGTCGATCTGCCGTTGGTTAGTCAATGACTCTCATGTATGAATAAGAACTTATGACACTTACAGCACCAATTCCCTTGTGCACAAAGGCAGTGTAATCACTACCACTGCCGAGGACGTCAACTTCACCACCCGTGCTATAATAACAGTCAGTATCGCAGAACGTCGACCCCTGACGGGATCTCGGCCAGTCTCAGAGGCAACTCACTACTCCGTCCACGCATCAAACATCGTCCTCTCCGTATCCATCCAAGCCACCTTCTTCATCGTCTCAATCGAAACCCCATGCAACTCCGGCGTCGCCGCAAAACTCGGCCACTTTCCGGACGTGCCCACATCAATATTGAGATACGAAACCGCCGTATCCCTCAACCAAGGAATATACTCCTCCACCCACTCCGTAGAACCCACAAGCCCATACTCCTCGCCATCCCACGAGCACAGCACGATATTCCTCTTCGGTTTCCACCCTTTCTCTAGGAGCTTGCCAAATGCTTTTGATAGCTCAACGATGATGGCCGTCCCGCTATTCGGATCCGCCGCGCCCCCTATGATCCACGCGTCGCGATGATTCCCAATGACGACAGTCTCATCCGCATTCGTCCCATTAATCACGCCCACCGCATCCCAAAGATCCGTATACGTCTCCTCCATAACATTACTCAAGCTCAGCGTCGTCCCCGGCGCCGGTCCCGTACTATAAGTAACATTCAACGCCCCCACCCAACTCGGCCGGTCCACATCCTCCCCATCAACCCCGTACCCATCCAGCGCCTTCAAAATCGGAATCGCATCCACATACGAGATAGGAAGCGACGGGATCCTAGGCACAACATCATCCGGACTAACGCGCTCGGAATCTTCCCGCGAAGGATACCCCGGCGTCGTCGGATCGCCGGGGTAAATCGACAAAAACTGCACGCTCCCGCGCTGCACAGACGACGGGTTCCGTGCAGGCCCATCCGGATACGCCGCATACCCATTCGCCTGCGTAACCTCGCCATCATCGGCCGTATCCGTAAAGATCACAGCACCAACCATACCATTCTCCTGCGCATTCTTGACCTTAAGACCGCGAAAGGGTCCGCCGTACCTTGAAATCGCAATTTTCCCCTCCAGCTCAACGCCCAGTTCTCTGAGCCTCGCGAAATCCTCCTGCTGTCCGCGTCCCACGTACACGAATTCCGCCACGGCGGAGCCGGTAGCAGAGTACCCGTGGAACGTAGGCACGCGATCGCCATACCCCGTCGTCTCATCGACATCCAGCACATCCTCCTCAAGTTTTGGGTAAAACGTACTCCCGTTCGCATACGTCAGACTCAGTTCCTTCGACACCGGGTAGTTCAGAAAGACGTTATACGTCGCTAAGCTCGCGTTCCACCCGCTTGCGCGGAACCTTTCGGCCGTCCATTCTGCCATTGTTTTGTTCTGCCCGGCTAGATGGCTGCCGTGCGTGTAGTAGTGCGACCATTCTGCGATGCTGACGTTGCTGATGGAGGATACGAGGACCTGTTCTTCGGGGGATAGGGGTAGGAGGGGGGTTGTTTGCCGCTTGAGGATCTCAGGGGCATGGAAGTGGTGCTCGCGCACGCAGGCGTGGGCAAGGGGGGTTAGGAGCGCGAGGGCATGGATGGGAAACATGGTTGCGGCTACGAGACGAGGAGGAAGATTCCGCGAAGCTGTGATGCAGGGTCTTGGATTTATACTGTGAGACCGTGGACAAGGGGTCAGCATGAACCCCTGAGTGGTTGCGATCGACCCCGCAGGCGAAATGCGTGGCCTTTGTTATTGCTGACGGTCATGTTGTATTGGATGGTGTTAAGATGTGAGCCATTGGCTGTGGGAAAGGTGATCATGGAAGTAACCTTCCTGATAGGGGAGTATAGATATCTTCAACGTCGGTATCTGGGAGGATGGAAAAACTCAGGTCGTGGAGAATTGGGAAGTCCGTTCACGGAGAAAATAGATACGGAACAGAGATAGGAGTTGGATGATCATGGAAGGGTTAAGGAGGTTGAGAAGGAATCGCCAAGCTGCGCCGATGGTGGCTTCATCATGATCAGATCAGTTCACAGAGATCGCCAAGACGCACCCTCCCACGAGCTCTGTGTATTCCCGTTTACTGAACTAGTTCTATACATTGCACTCAGACTTGAGGCCCAATTCAGGGGTCTTCTCATCTTGAACCATGTCCAATATGAACAATAGCTCTTCTCAAGGCTATGAAGTGGGAATAGAAAATAATGATAGATGTCTTCGTGAAAGACACTGATCGGGAAGATAACCGCAGCAAACCATGGCCTACCCAACACAATCTACTTTCTTGTCCCGGGTATCTCATCAATCGATATTCGCATCACGGAGGCGTTACCAGGTCATACCCCAACTTGTACCATGCATGAACCCCTTCCCCTCATCGTTCACGGCGACAGTCGGGGCGCACAGAAAAAAATGAAGAGATAAGAACAAAATCGTAACTGAGAGACCCCGACGTCGGATCACGATCTCAAACCCCAACGAGAATTGTGTAGTCTCACGCACTCTCCCGTCTATAGGTACCGTCTATCGTATAATCCTTCTTCGGTCCACGCACCGAATATCTAAGCCTCCACTGCGTGAGGTTTACGGCCCTGAAAAAGAACTCGTAATTCACGTCATACAAATCGTTGATGCAGAGATGGCTTGCCCTCGCACACCAGCCGCGATTTTGGCCCGTGTATTCTATCGCCGTGCACTCGTCTCGCAGCAACGGGAGGAACTCGATGTCGTGGAACAAGTAATCCGCACGCGTTGGATCGTCCGTGCGTGCAAACCAGACGCTGAGTTTGTCGTTGATTTCATCGTAGCGCCAAACATAGCGTCGCGTGGCGCGGAAGCGCAGGTTCGTGCCTGCGGCTGTGAACTCGCCGTCCTCTATGTAAAGATATTCCAGACCCGGATGAGGAATCTCGGCAGAGCCGTCGACAGAATCCCCATTGGTGTGAAGAGTAGGAAACCCAGTCTTCCTTCCATCTACCGTTCCTGTTCGTAGTAGAAACTTGGCTGTCCCTACAAACCGTCCTGAGGGGTGGCTGGGCAGCTTGGATACGATACTTCGCTCGAGATGCCATTCTCCGAGAAGTGATCTAAATACGGTAGCTGCGATGTACTTGCGTCCCGTGAGGCCTGCAACAACAGCATTATGCGTCGACCTGAGGTTCTGTAAAGCCTGTTGGCGCTGAGCTTCGGAGGCCCCTGGGTTGAGATACCGCGCCGGTGTCAGGATATCCATGAAGCTAGAAAAGTTATGAAAGGGTAAATCAGCTTCTATAGGTGGTGATATTGGCAGTCCTAGGGCAGCAGCAAATTCTTGCATCAGGAACGCATAGTCACCCATGGGAAACTGCGAGCATCGCGCATTATCGCGTAGTGCTAGCGTGAATGGGATACTTTTGTCGTTCCCAATGGCAGCTCGGAACGCTGAAGAATCAGCAGATTCGTTCCCGTCCTTCATGTGCTCCTGAAAGAGACGTGCAACGAAACGGGCTTGCATCTCCATGACGCCCCAGTAAGGTGCGCGATAAAATCCGACAAAGCCGAGAGTGGGCAGAGCTGGATGATGTGTCCCGTGGAAAGATAACGCAACGGGTAGGTGCGGGTGAGCTGGGGAGTGAGATATTGTCTCCAAGACGGAGGGCGGCAAAAATGAGATCGACGGAGTAGGGTCAAAGCCAGTTGCCATAACAACCGCGGCAACGCCAGTTATTGTTTCGTCACTACCATCTGATGATACTGTAGCCGCAGTGCCTTCAACATTGGATAGCCGGCCCTTGTGGATTTTGATCTGTCCAGATCGCACGAATTCCATGTAAAAGTGCGTGCTCACGGCAAGATATGGTGGTTCGTCAAGTAATGTCCCGTCGATTTTGGCCCCAGGTGAGAACTCCGACTGGTCTGTGCGTAGGGAGTATAGGAATCTTTTATTGAATTCACGTGCAGTTTCAACAGTTATGTGTCCTTGGGTATTATAGAAAGGCCGAGGGCGCTGCGCTATATTGCATGAAGCCAGGTCCAGGGGCATGAAAGGAGGGGCAGAAGCATCGGGCTATCCTTGAGGGTTAATGACGTTCAGGAACCCAGTAGGCTGTCGAAAGGAGACTTGACTTACTGCAAAACAGGTGTAGAGAGGAGCTGTCCAGACTGGCCTGTGTGCCACATGATGGACATTAAACCGCTCTGCATTCTTGACCGGTTTGTCGCCTGGCGAGTGTACAAGTGAAGACAGATCAGTCGCAACAGTGCCAGCGATGACGACTCCAGACATCTGTCCACCAACGACGAGTATCTTGTCACTGGATTCGTCAGCCTCTGAGACGAGCGCCTCAACATCTCGGTAGTTGCTGCTGTGTATGATGGGGATATCCCCTTCTCGTGGAATACCCTCTGGCCACCTCGGGGATCCGAAATAGCCCGTAGCCACCACCAAATAGTCGAAGATGCTTGTCTCAAGGCCCTTTTCGGACTGTGTCTGCACTTTCCACGAACCGCCGTCCAGCAGCTCTGTCTTGACGACACGATGGCCCAATCGTAGATCGGCGCCCCCATACGTGTCTATGTAGCGTTGCAGGTAGCGGCCGATTTGCCATGCTCTGGGGAAGTCCGGGTCAGAGTCCCGCCATGCGAAGTCACTGAACTGGACCGTGTGCTTGCTCTGGTTTGCGACCATGAGCGGATCAACCAGCCCGGCACTATCGCGAATGTGCGCCGGCCACAGACCTCCTATTCGCTGCTGTGCGTCGAATATCGTGACATTGAATGATCCCGGCGCAACATCATGGAGGAAGGTTTTGGCTGCGACAAGGCCAGAGGGGCCGGCACCTATACTACCGGGTTAAAAACAACGCAGATGCTTATGAGGCTCTGGAACTTGCCGATAATGCAGACATTTTTGGCCATGGTCTGGACAAGAGGTCTTGTCATTAGCAGACAGGGCCGAGCGTGGGTCAGACGGATTTTGAGGATGCCAGGGCTGCTTGCGGACGAAGGTCAGGGTAGAGAGTGAACTTCGAAAACGAGGAGGCGATAGAAGAAAAGTTCTACTAGGAGCGTGAAGTCGAAGAGATGGAAAGAGAATGACTGGAAAAGAGAAAAAAGAAGGTAAGCGGGCAAGCAGGCTAAATATCTGGGTATCAGAGGCAGGAAAGAGCTACGGATGACCGTCAGCGGACGCAAGTGTGGCTCATTCTTTCCATGCCGATTTGCAACGGAGCTCGAGTATCCCGTGATCCGAGCCGGTTAATGCTCGTGAATACTTACACAGTATCTAGGTCATTCAATTGATAAACAAAATAAGAGAGCCATGTGATTAAAAGTACATCACGGATGTGCTTTTATTTTGGAGATGTTTGGAATCTGGACAAGAGAAGTTTGCTGTTGAGCTTGACTGAATGAATGCCTATTCCGTCAGTACGTACGGAATACAGTGTTCAGTGACTGTGTTCGGTGCCGAAATGTAGATAGTTTAGTGAAGTTTATCCCGAATTAACTTCTGAATTCTAAGGGAGATCAGGTTGGGAATACAGTAAAGATAACAACCAAATACCGTGCTCGGCAATTATCACGGTCACGACTTTTCGATCGATGATATCCTCTCATGGCGGTTCCGAGACCCGATGGAAGTCGTGTTACCGATTCCAAGTCACTGGACCGAAACTTATCGACCGAATTGCATGAATTACATGATTGTTGCATGGAAAACCTCATCTGATAATTGGTTGCGCCGACTGATCGTACCAGCAGTTTCGCACGAACTTCGTCACGGAATAGGTATCCAAGGTTCTATCCAGGTCCAATATATCATGAATGTTGCTCTCAAATAGGGGCTGGGGATTCATAGCTTCCCAGTCTGTTCTGTCAATTGTTCATAGAATCTTTGAAG
The DNA here is from genome assembly GCA_028637685.1 of Xylariaceae sp. X3-2. Lineage (NCBI taxonomy): Eukaryota > Fungi > Ascomycota > Sordariomycetes > Xylariales > Xylariaceae > Xylariaceae sp. X3-2. The sequence continues at coordinate 14,449 of JAJFDI010000032.1, forward strand.
ACCTGAAGAGCGCGTCGCTCGAGACATGCTCATACGCGTCGACTGAACCGAATCGGTACCGAGACAAGCGATGCTGCCGTTGAAATGAATGTTTACGCATGATAGGGGAAAAGTACCGGATACGATTGCCTATCATGAGATTTCAATATGATAGCGAATCAGTCGTAAAAACATCATGATCGTGACTATGATCATTCTTCATGAATGTGTGAAAATGGAATGATCCCGAGAGACATCTTGTTCAGATGGTTTGAAATGGTTTTCCTTTCTCTTATGGAAGAAACAGTGACGTCATTACGGAATATCATGGCGACATTGGTGCTTATTGTTTTCCCGTCACAAGAACGGAATAATGTGCGGAGTATCGCATGAAATACGGAACACGGAATACAATTACTTTGGGGTTCACCTCCCGTCACCACCTTCACCTCCGCTTCATCCTCAACAAAAGTCGCGATCCTTCTCACAGATGGCGAATACTGTGTAGTCCATCGGGCTTACACCCCATATCATCGCGGGAATCTCACCCACATACGATTATAAATGATATAATACCTCCCACCCTCCGATCATCCGAGTTCGACCATGTAACCGAATTTATAACCAGATATACGACCATGCAATAACATGCAAGGAGAAAATCCTTCATGATTTCATAGCTCCAACTCTATGCCCGTCAGACGGCTCGGACGGTAAGACCTAACGCGTGCGGCAGGGCGGCTTGCAGGGTCTCCATGTGAATCGAATGCGCATAGCACACGACCGCGCTCCCAATTGACCAGTCACATCCCAATCTCCCGACGCCTTCGTTACAGGCGGGGTGTGGGTGGGTAATATGGCTGATCAAGCAATGGATCAGAGCAGAGAAAGCAGAGGCAAGTTCTGGGTATAAAATGCGCGGGTAGAGTCAACATGGCGATCCAGATCGAGATTCCAAGACACCATCGATAGAACTGCATGGGAAACTGAGCAAGTCGTGAAACTCAGACCGAAACCATGGCGACGCCCCTTGATCTCAACATCCCGGACTCTACGTCCACCGTGAACGTCTCCATCATCCACCCGGGCTCCTTCATCCGTGCCATGCCCACCACCATCCTCATCAACAAGGCGATCCCGGGCCACGAGTACATCAATGCGCCCTGCTACTCCTTTCTCATCCAGCACCCGACGCAAGACCGCACCCTCATCTTCGACCTCGGCATCCGAAAGGACTGGGAGAACTTCCCCGCGCCCGTCTACGAGCGCGTCCTCAACAGCGGTATCATCTTCACCACGCCGCACGACGTGCGCGAGATCCTCGACGCGAACGGCGTCGACACTTCTAAGATCGAAGCCGTCATCTGGTCGCATGCACACCTAGACCACGTCGGTAACACGGCGACCTTCGATCGCAGCACAAAAGTCCTCGTGGGACCCGGGACGAAAGGAGAATTCTTCCCCGGGTACCCGAGTAAACCGCACGCGTGCTTCTCCGAAGCCGAACTCGACGGCTTCGACGTGTCCGAGGTCGACTTCTCCTCCTCGCTGCGGATCGCAGGTCTCGCAGCAACAGATTACTTCGGCGACGGCTCCTTCTACCTCCTCGATGCGCCGGGGCACTGCATAGGCCACATCTGCGGCCTCGCGCGCGTGACAAGCAACCCGGACAGTTTCATCCTCATGGGCGGCGACGCCTACCACCACGCCGGCCAACTGCGTCCACACCCCTACCATCCGCTCCCATCCTCCATCGAGCCCAACCCGTTCAACCCAACCTCATCCGCACCCTGTCTCGGGGAGATCTTCGACTCGATCCTCCCTGCCGGCCGGGAAGCGCCCTTCACGACACCGAACCCAGACCCACACAGTCCGCACTTCGACACAGCGACAGCAATAGAGACGATCAAGCAAATCCAAGCCGTCGATGCGCACGATAATATCCTCATCGTCGTCGCGCACGATATCAGTTTCGTCAACGTCGCGGAGTTCTTCCCGGCGACAGCGAATAACTTTATGGAAAAGGGATGGGTGCGCAAGGCGCGGTGGGCTTGGTTGGCGGATTATGCGAAGGCCGTGGGCATGGATGAGGAGATCCCTAGACGGTTGTTTGGGGATCCGAGGCCGGTTGCTGAGAGGGGGTGATTGTGTTGATACGGGATATAGAGGGATTATATAGATGGGAGGAATGTGCTTGTCTTGGTTGTGTTACGTCGTGATACCAACCCCTGAATATATAGATATCTCGTGAAATGTGATATGTTTAAGGCGCACATAAGGACTGCCCATGTGAGAGACACAACTATAAAGATTGGAAAATGAGTAGCTGAAGCCTTTCATTCGAACAGACTAGGTAGGGCATAAGCTGCTGCTGATACGACGAAATTCTTAGCAGGAAGACAGGATCCAGAACCAGATAACGCCCGAATAAATTCGCTAACATCAATTCTATCATTTCATCTGGTCTATAGAAACCATAGGCATCTACACACTAATATCCCACTCGTTACATTTATTTGATGTTCTCAAACATGAAAGTAGGCGTACCAGGCGTAGCCGCCTTACCCTCCGTCTCGCCCTCAACCATCGTAATCTCCACCGCCTCAAGCTTAGGAATCGTCTGCTTCAAGCTAGGCACAATCTCCTGGAGCGTGGCCGCCTCATCGAAGGGCAGACGGCGGGCGAAGACGTCCTCGGGCTTCTCGCCGGAGTCGAGGCGCTTCTTCAGGTGCTGGACGAAGGGCATGACCTTCTTCATGTCCTTCTTGTCGACCTGCTTGATCAAGTCCTTGACGTCGATAGCACCGGTCTTCTCGTACTGCTGGGCAAGGAGGTCAATGGACTTGTCCTGCCAAGCGGGGAAGGATGCCGCGACGGAGATGGTAAGGCGCTTGGGCTCCTTGGGGTCGTAGCTGGTGGTCTTTCCCTTGGCGAGCTGGTTATCCTGTAAGTAAATTGCCGTCCAGAAAATATGTTGTGAATCTTACCTTCTTGATCTGGTTACCCTCAGCAGCGGTAATGGCCGATGTTACCTGTTATGGTCAGTAAATATATCAAGACATAATCGATGACTGTAGACTTACGCTTCGCACGTAACTGAATACAGCCGTCAGGCCAGCATCTGCGGGAGGGACTTCAGGGTACAAGGCGTTGTGGACACTGTCGCTGTGTCCGAGGACATCGCGGTAGAGGTATTCACTGAAGTGAGGAGCACTGTCGCGGTGTTAGATGGTGTCTCTCCGTATGGGAAAAGGGAGTTCTTACATGGGAGTCAACAGCAAGGCCTGGAGCTCAATGTATCGCTTCACGAGGTCCTGGTGCATGCTGATGCCGACAGACTTCGTGATGTCACGGTACCAGTCACGGGACGCAATCTATGGGATATTCATTAGCACCAGCAAAATGATAGGGACTACTCAGTATACTCACAAAGTCGTAGAAACCAGACTTGAGAGCAAGCTTGAATGAGGTGTCTTCGTAGTGTCCCTTAGTCTGCGCAACAAGAATGTTCATCTCGTTCAAGAACAGCTTGTCGAAGAGACCGAGTTCGCCAGTTCTGAGAGCAGCGTCGTTCACGGACTCCTGGCACCATTTTCTCAGCTCATAGAGACGGAGAATGGTGGCGTTGGCAACAGTCTCTTCAAGGTTGGCATCCTCAATTCCGTCACCACCATCGGCTAGACCACTTTTGAATGAGTTAGCAATCTTTCTACCGATAAGCAAACGGGAGCCAAGGACCTCAACACTTACATTCTGGTAGCGTCGGCACCGTACTTCTCAACGGAGTCTCTGAGGGTCAAGAAGTTACCCGTGCTCTTCGACATTTTCTCGCCGTTGAGCATGAGGTGACCGTTGGCTCTGATTCCGCGAGGCCAGCTGGGCTTATCGAAGAGAGCAATGTGATGGTAAAGGAAGAACATGAGACTAGGATATCAATAGTCAGTTAAGGTCCTATTTCTTGAAAGCAGATTAGGAATCACTGACTGGTTGTTGATCAAATCCTTGCCGGAAACTCGGACGTCCAAGGGGTACCAGTAGGCAAACTCGCGTCTCATGGCGTCGAGATCAGAGCGAGGGATGTCACTCTCGACGGTGTCTTTTCTGTTAAACACGTAATCCCAGACTCCCTCCGTCATTTGTGAAGGAGAAATGGGCTTAGATGACATTCCAGGAAGTTTGCCGTAAATGCTACACAATCAGGTCAGTATTTTCGACACGCACTTAGAGCGTAGTCAGGGGAGTAGGGACGTAGCGTAAAATTACTTACTCGCTGTGCAAGAAATGGCAGATAGTGTAATATGCCATGTAGATGGTGGAATCCTTCGAAAGTAAGTGAAAAGTTCACGGCAAAGACTCCGGAATACTTACAGACAAAGACTCCACGAGCTGGGTTTGGTCCCAGGGGAGTTTCGTACCCTAGCAGGAATTAGCAGTTGTCTTGCAAAGAGGCCGAACTAGTTTACCAATCCGAAAGATCGAGAGCAAGCCCATTGTGAAAGCCTGAGATCATTGTTAGTTATGATCAGATATAACTTTACACGAAGGCATACCAGTTCAGAGCCTGCTTCATGGCGTGCTTTCCCTCGGGGAAGAAGCAGTTGGTTTGGTTCGATTCGATGGAGTTGAAGGCATCTTCATACCACTGCTGGTCACCTCCGTTTTCGCCAGAACCTGGAATGGTTAGCAGCCGACGTTGTGATTAGGTCGGGTCACATACCGTAGTTGAAGTACCATTGGTCAAGGTAGGCCTATATCTACATTAGTTCGGCCATCGCCATATCGCGGGTTAAGACATACCGCAACGCAGTCGTCACCAGATCTCTGTAACATATTCATTAGTAACCGATCGACGGATCCAAGGGGAGAGGTTTCATACGCTGATAACGAGTCCATCAGGCTCACCGTAGTTGAAGGCCAGACCCGAATCGATCAGCTGCTTCTTGACCAAGGGCTTCGCCTCCTGAACGGGCATTCCAGTGAATTCACCGTACACCATAACACCTGAGTAGAAACCCTCCTTGTAGGCAATTTCTTTTGCCTCGGGTAGCTTCTGGTCCTTGGGAGAGTTGATCTTCATGGTCTCGTAAAGGTGCTTGGCGATCCTAAGAAGGGTTAATATTTAAGAAAAACCGGGTAATATGGCCCTAGAGGCACACGTACAAGTTGGAGCTTGGCGTTTGAATGATGGGCAGGATATCCTCAATAACCCACTCCTTCTGAATTCCGTAGAACTCGGGCTTCTTCAGGAGATCCAATACAGTCGCGTAATCATCGGGACTGTCAGAAGGAACACAGGTAACTACACCGGTTCCCTTAGTCGGCTTGACAGTAGACATGGGCAGGATTCTGATGCCCTTTTCGTGGATGGAGAGGGGTGCGTGAACGAGGGTTCCGACAACGTCTGAACCCTTGAGGGCCACAACCTGCTGGTACTGGCCCCATGGTGCGGTGACGCCCTGGAAAGCCATCTATTGTTTGTCAGTATACCAGTTCGGCGATTGAACAACCCTTGCTGATTTTGTATGGGCGAGTCCGCATGAGTTACTTACTGTAAGTCGCAAGTTAGCTTGGTGCATCTTTTAAGGGGATCTCAGGACGATTCTAATAATACATACCGTTTCTGGCAGAGCGCTCACTGCAGAAGAAGTACTCATCTTTGCCTCCTTCTTTGGTCATACGGAAAATACCGTAGTCCACTGTTGGGCCGACGAAGCAGCATGTCTGAGGAAATAGGAGATTAGTCACTGCGTCTTCAATGGCACAGACTATCGAGCCTGAATATGCTCAATCATTCTGAGCGGAAAGAACCCCTCCTCGTGGGCGCCTTTTCCGCGATAGAGCCAGAAAATAATACGGAGTGCTTTGTCGCTTACCTGGCCGTACATGGTCTCCGGGCGAAGAGTGGCAGGGATGAAGTAGACATCCACATCGGCCGGAAGCTTATCGCCGATGACATTCTTGGCCGTCTCAGACCATTCGAGAGTCTTCAGCTTCAAAGCGACGTATTCTTGAACGGTAATACCCTCTCCACTGCTTCGGTCGTGGTCCAAGCACGCCTGGCCGTCCTTGGGGGAGTAGACAGTAAAGCGCTTGCCGAACTTGATTTTGTTAAGCGCCTTCAGGTTGTTCATTTGCCAACGCACAAACGAGTCGTAGAAAGGGTTCGCGTCGGTCGTGACGAAAGATCTGCGCCAGTCGATACGGGCACCGACTCTCTTGAGATCCGCTTCGCAGTGCTGAGGGAAGACCTCCAGCCAGTGATAGGGGTTGGCGAACTTGTGAATCTCCTCGACGGGGATACCCAGAGACAGCATGATCTATACTAGTGTCAACCCCAATTATCCAACGTGTGCCCGTTTTCTGTTAACCAACCTCGTACTGGTACTTGGCCTTGCCGGACTTTGCCGCGGCCTTGCTCTTGGAACCACTGAATTTGCTCACGTCCGTCTTGGCCGCGGTGGCCTTCTCGTCGATGGAAAGCTGCTCGAGCTCGGCGGCGGGGACGTTTTCGAAGTTCTGACCAAATAACTCGACTTCGCGCTTGAGCTTGTCGGCGGCGGCCTTGATGGGCATACCGGTGCAGTGGTAACCCTGGGGGAACAGAGCGCGCTGGCCCTTCATGCGGGCAAAACCCGTCATGAACTCGACTCTGAATAAGGGTCAATAATCAACAACCGCAGACAATCTCCTACTAGGACTCACTTTGACCAGGTGAAGGCATGGCCAGCATGCAGAGTACCTAAATTGCATCACATGTTCAGTCCTGTTCTCCTGCTCCTCGTCGCTTCTTCGCCACGTTCTATGGAAACGCACCGTTCATGTACTATTAAGCCCGATAGTCAGCTTCTGTTGTGTATCATGAATCTCATATTATTCTGGATTTATCTATAGAGTGCTATCGGATGAGAAGGAGAGGATCTGAGGAATATGCGTACAGGGTAGGCCATGGTCGCGAAGAACTTGGGCGGTTTCGGCTCGTCGGCTCCCGGAGCATCCTGCTGGAAGATCTTGGACGCCTCCCATTCTTTCTGGAATCGCAACTCGTCCGCGATCAGGGTGTCACGCTTCTCGGTCTGGTGAGAGGGAAATTAGCCGGGCATTCAGTCGACGTCAGGGAGACGGAATGCAGGTATGGCACAGCCTCACGTTTTCCATCTTCGGGACGGCCTGTTTGGCCGCGGTCTGATCGATTGTCGCCATCTTGTCGCACACACGTAAACAGGACCGACAAGAAGAGGACAAAGTGGATATCAGGATACTGAAAGGTGCTCGATATCCTGTGAAACTGGAGAGTCGGCGAAAGTGAACCTCGAAAAAACCTGTGACTCTTTTGAGGTGGGATGGTGGGGCTGAATGTACCTGCCTGCACATGTAGGTACGGCTCATGGTGGTACCTACCTTTTATTCCGATAGCGCGCGGAATACCTACCTAGCTGCCTCTGGGTACACTGCAAGCATCTGATAGCGGGGTAACGGACCCCGGTTGCGCCTGATTAGCGCTCCCCCGTAGTACCAGTACCTACTCAAATTTACATCGGACATAAACGGGCATTGGTTGAAGGCAATTAAAATGTCAACTTTGATAATCGCAAACCTTTGCTGAAGCAATATTTTTGGGTCGCTGTTAAAAATGCAATCGTTACGGTAAATATTTCCGTATCTCCTGATAAACCCAGTATGTCCGTGCCTCTTACGTACTGAGAGCTCATCTCAATCAAACCAACCCGTGAAGATCGTGCCATACTCATGCCTTAGTATGCCATTTAATTCATTTCATTATTCTGTTGCCTAGTTATTCCACGTGATGCCTACCTATTCCGTATCCCCTGCTCCGAATGGGTTACGGAACCTATACCGTATTCAGTCTGCCGGTCCGAATGCCCGGTACGCTCTGCCCCACCGTGAGGACCGGCGGAAGTGCCGTGCCGGACATCTCAAATTTCAAAATACCTATGGCTTCATAAGTCGGCGGAATACCGCCATTGACTTTTATAGGTCGTCTTGGCTGGCCAATAAAGACCTTGATAATCATTCCGAGACATCACAACTCTGTGAATTGGACGATCGAGAACGAATTGTGTGGGTGAATGGCTGTGTTGTCGCGTGCCGTTAATTTAAGTGACCCTCCACGAAGCGTTTCATACGATTCGGATCTCCAAGTTTTACACTGTCCGCCGTATGAAATGCCTGATAACCTTACGGTGCCCCCCGAGACGTATAATACTGTGTGTTTTGTAAGCAGCGCATGGATTCTCCGTGGCAGGCAGGCGCATGTTACACGACTGGTGAGTGACGCAATCAACCACGCCTGCCATCCACACGTTCTGCTCCTGCCACAGCTCGATCGTGGCCGCAAGCTATAATTGCCGGATTACTTCGCACATCCTTTCCCTCCCCTATCTTTCAGCTCTCTTACTCCGGATTACCGATCGTCGTTCACTGCCCGGCCAAAACATCTGACAAGTTACAACCCCTCCTGGCGCATCTCCCTCACTGCTCATTCTTCTTCCCATTCCTCAATGGAATTAAACTGGCAGGACCTTCTCGTTTTCTGTCTGTTTCTCTGTGAGTAGGCCGGCGCGATATGTAGAGCAATCAGCTTTTCTTGTCCCAGAGTTTTTCATCTTCTTCATTCGATCCAACTTCGACTCGACTCGACTCAACGATTCAATCCAATGTCGATCTCTCTTGTTCGAGCTCCCAGAGGGCTCCGATTGCTTCTCCCGGTCAGCTTCATTGTTGTTGTGCTTGTCATCGCCGGTCTTTACAGAGGCGCAGAACAATCGAGTCAGCTTCTGAACAACATATCCAACAATCACGGCGCCAATCCTGAAGTCAAAGAAGAGCATTTCCTTCGCCCAGTCAACACTCACGCGCCTCCCAAGTACAAACCGACCGCGACTCTCTCTGTGCCGACCGTGAAAGACCCGTTTCCTCGTCTTGCTACGTCGACAGCCACCCCACCACCGATTCCTGCTTACAACGTCCCGAAGCCTGGACTCCATCGCGACTATGGTCTCTCTTACATGCCACCCCTCTTCATTGGCTTCACGCGCCAATGGCCCATGCTCCTGCAGTGCGTTGTGAGCTACTTAACAGCTGGCTGGCCTCCCGAGTCGATCTATGTCGTGGAAAACACTGGTGTTCAGGATTCAAATGCGCGCGGACAATTGACCCTGCAGAATCCCTTCTACCTGAATCACACGACGTTGAGTCGCCTCGGTGTCAATGTCATACAAACGCCCGTTCTCTTGACCTTTTCGCAGTTGCAGAATTTCTTCATCTCCACGGCCACTACGCGCAATTGGCCCTATTATTTCTACTCACATCAAGATGTTTTGGTCCTCTCGTTCGAGGACGGATCTGATACTATCAAACGCCCTGGCGATCGGGAGTGGTTCTTCTATGATGACATGGAGAAGGCAGATATCCTGCGCCCTGCAGCTGCTGGACAGCGGGGCTATCGAACCATATACGAGAACTGTTTGCGAGAGTTGAACCACACCCTGGAAAACGAGGAGCGTTGGGCTTTTCGTTGGTTCCAGTATGACCACCTGACTTTGGTCAACCGTGCTGCGCTCGATGCCGTTGGTGGTTGGGATAGTTTGATGCCATATTATGGAAGCGATTGCGACATGAACGCAAGACTTGAGATGGACGGTTGGACCATGCGCCATCGTCGTGTCGGCATAATCAATGATGTCTCAACTGTCATGGAGGACCTCGCCGCGCTCTATCGAGATCCCTCGGTTGTACCCGAATTTGTCGATCCTAATCCAATGTCCGAAGAAGAGCTCGAGAAACTGAAGCCCCCGACTGAGAATGTTGCGGAAGACAATGACCAGTCCGACCAAGTTAATGAAGGCAACAGCGAAGCGGCAAACGCACCGGCGCACAGTAACGATGAGCTCACGAAGGAATCTACGGAGAAATCCATGCAGAAAAGAGGAATACTGGGAACTGGTGAAAGAGGAATTGGCCAGGCTATGGATTATTTCCGCGCTCTGCTGAAAGTCGCCGATGACATGGGCGCATACAAATATCGCAGCGACAACTTGGCACGCAATTCTTGGCAGAACAGCCAGCACGGCGGTTTCGGCGAGCCATATCACTACAATGCGGACGGCTTCTCTACGGCATTCTGGATCCTGACAGACGCTGGTCGCGAGGTATTCCGTCAGAAATGGGGCCATCGCGACTGTAATCTCGTCGAGGAGACCGCTCTTCAACTTAATGACCAGTGGCGCGTCGAGAAGGACTGGGAGGATTCTCCTTAGAGACGGACTTCATGTACAAAACTCTTAATGTAATTCTATTAGCATTTAGGAGGGCGTTTAGGAGCCGGTTGACCGGGACTTGTGTCCGGTAAATAGATTGCTTTGCGCATTGCGAGACGTTATCAGTTGTAGTTGCGATGGAATGATAATGAGATGCTATTCTAACATGGCGTCTGGCGAAGGTGTGAATGTGGTATGCCAAGCCGGAGGTGCTCCGGATGCGGAAGACCCGTATGTCTCCCGGCTGGATATTCAGGGGTTTGTGACCCGTTCCGAGTCCCGATGTTACATGCATATAGGTATGCGCACGTAATACGATCAAAACCAACCCTGATACCAACGCGTCACAAGGAGGTAGGCAGTTTTTCCTTTCGTTGAATTGTCTAGATTTTGAGGCATGATGCTATGAATGGGGTTTATATCCGAGTGACCATGTCACATCTACGGAATATAGCATCTACCTGACCTAGTAGGTACATAGCATGGAAACGAAGGCTGCATTCATCCGTTTCCATCATTTTCTCGTGCTTCTCAGGATAGGGACATCATAGAGAATCGAGAGCTTGCCCGTATCACGGCGCACCTGCATGTACTCGAAGCGTCGCATACTTGAACGGCTTACTCCTATTCAGGACGCCAGAGCATCCACTCCTATTCAACCCGAAAGTGCAAATTGACTGCACGGCGCCACGATGCGCCGACGATACGACCGCTCAATTTGGGGTGCCTGCGACTATTTATGTGCCTTGGCCCCTATTTATCTATCCTCTTGCCTGGACGTGTGGACCGTACGGCGGGAAGTCGATTAGGTTCGGGGAGCCGGCAGCAATGCTGGGCGACTTGCACGGAGAGGTGGTCGGTCAGTGTGCGGTTGATGCCGCAAGGAGGCTCGAGAGGGCTCCACACAGGCGGGCGATGTCAATAGACACGGGCGGTACTTCCACGTTCAGGGGACATCTCGGCGACCGTGTGGTTGGGAGGTCAACTACCGTCTATCCCACCGCCTCATCACAAACAGGACTCCAAGAACACACGTAGTGTCCTTCAAGACGGCTCACCCTGCCTCTCATTCGATGTACCAAGAATCCCATACGACCTCAGCGCCTCAACGATATCCGACGTCTCAGCATCAGCCTGGTTCCTCGGCTCTTCAGAACCAATATAATTGGCCCAATACTTCAGGCCCTCGAGACCCTCTTCTCGACATAGGAAGCCCTTCTCCTCGGCCATTTCGAGCTCTTCTTCTGCGACACCAATACTCCATCCAAACCGCTCGGCGGCGTCGTGCGCCGTAACGCCACGACCGAAGATCTGCCAGTCCCAGGGAACTTCGCGTTCGGGTGGGATGACGTGGAGATCGTTGAGCCAATTCATGATTGCTGTGATGGTTGTCTTGTCTGTGCGATCGCGACTTTGCACGACCATGACACCGCTCTTGAAGGTGCGTAGTCGCAGGGGTAATTTCAGCTTTTCCCAAAGTTGCGCCGCTTTTTCGAAATCGTTCGGACTGACGAGTTCGACGCCCCCACGTGCTCGGTTGAACATAGCCCACAGGTCCACCATGCTGATAATCCCGCCGGCCTTCTTCAGCACGCCCCTGGCGTCGTCCGTCAGGAACTCGGCCACATTCCTCGATAGCTCGGACAGATACAAAGACTCGGAGTCCGAGCCGCGACCGCCCACAATATCCTTTGTCGTGACGAGCCCGAGCTGACTCGCCGACTCGGCGAGTAAGGCGTTAGCCTCGCTGGTAGCGCTGTCCGTACCGTTGCCGACCTGCCGAGCGAACGATTCCGCTAGGGCGATGATCTCCTTGGCTGATGCCATCAGGGCTTCCAGATCTTCGAAACTGCTGCCGATCATCCGCTCGTTGTTCTTCCGTCGGGCCAGCCCCATCTGCTCTAGTCCTGCTATGCCCGCTACTTTCTTCCGGTCGGAACCTGCATCCGAGTGAGATGTTGAGTCCACACCGCCTCCGTTTAACCGGTTACTGGTAGGGACAGGGGGCGCTTCGTGTAAGAGCCATAATCTCTGTGTCATGGCTCCTTTCAACCGCTCGTAGAAGATCTTTTCACCTCCGCTTCTGAAGGATATCTTCACGCTCTCAGGATTCTCCAGACCGGCAACACCCCCTAATTTCAGTGTGGGCCCAGGAGATTCGACCCTCGGCGGCTGCGTCACACTCGCTGGGAGTTCTTTCGAAATTAAAGGCGCACCACACATTTCGCAAGATAATAACGAAGGGTGGTTTGAAAATGTACACCGAGGACAGTGAAATCCATCGCCATTTGTTTCGTTATTGTTTCGAGTGGAACTCGTCTGCGAGGAGCCGAGATTGGTGGTACTGCCAAGCCCAGAGGCGGGCTGTCGGGTCGCGACATTCGAGATCGCCGCCTTCAAAACTGTTGACAACTCGGGTTTTATCCCGCATGCTAAACATGAGGGCAACGGCGTATGCGCGCTCGCTGTCGTCGGGTCGAAGTTCGACGGTACGGGGTTGGGAAAGCTACATATCGTGCAGACCCATGTCGCGAAACTCGCCTGCGAGTGGTTCGAAGATGGAGACCGTAATGAGGAGTCTGACGATGGTAAGGAGGAAGATAAGGAGGTGGATCCAGACGCTGCTGCCGCCGCCACGGCTCTCGACTGTAAGGATGCGCGTTTTGCCGGTTTCGGGATCAGCGTCACCTTCGCCGAGGACTTAAGAAAGCCCGCGTAGAATTCATATCGCTCGACATCTTTCAGGTCCAGCGCAACTGAGTACTTTCTAGGCGCTGCCGTATCGACATAGCATATGCGATGTGAGGATAGATAGACCTGCCCGCATTGCTGGTTTGGGAGTTTGTACTTGCTGGGAGGGGAAGAGGATATCGTCAGTCAGTTTCGCGGCAAGAAAAGACTGTATAAGATAGTAAATAAATACTCACCCCTCATAAAGCCCTACATTATCTTGCACAAACAGCAGCACTTCATCCGGTAAATACGAGGGTCGCAGGGCTGTTGTGAGATCTATCTGCTTCAAGAACATGGTGAGAGCGTGATTCTATGTACGAAAGTACCCTAAGAACGAAGCCGGCCGGAGGTCATCCAGTAAGAACGAGGGATGGGCCGATGACGCCACACTTGATCAAGCCAGCCTGTGAAAGCCCGTGAGCTCTGAAGAGAAAGCCTGCGAAACGTTGTCAGTGTGGCTGATTAGAAATCGCGCCGGAGTCACAACAGAACAGACATGGATGATGACGATACAGGTACAGTGCGAAGTGCGTTCTGCACACGACATGGCCCCGCCATCTACCTACGCTTCCTAGCTAGCGCGCTTATCGCCCATTGGCTAGGCTCGATCTGGCTACAACGCCCCATATGGCGCGCTAGCATTCTGCCATGCATACTTGTCGGTACTCAACGTGAATCCTCCACTCCAACAGCCTTTCTTTCGTTTCATTCCCTTCCCATCTTCAGAACATTCACTGCCGATTCGTCCACTCGGCTCCAGAAATCCAACGTCGTTCGCAAATATTCATCTCATTGACAAGAATTAACCCGATACAACCTTCAGAACAAGACATCATCACCGGCATCCATCCACCAACCGAAAAAAACCACCGTCAACATGGCCAACTTCCTCGCCTCCATCTTCGGTACCGAGCAGGACAAGGTGAACTGCTCGTTCTACTACAAAATCGGAGCCTGTCGCCACGGAGACCGCTGCTCGCGCAAGCACGTCAAGCCCTCCTACTCGCAGACCATCCTCCTCCCCTCCATGTACCAGAACCCAGCGCACGACCCCAAGTCGCGCCTGACGCCCGAGCAGTGCATGAACCACTTCGACGCCTTCTACGAGGATCTCTGGTGCGAGCTCTGCAAGTACGGCGAGCTCGAGGAGCTCGTCGTCTGCGACAACACGAACGACCACCTCATCGGCAACGTCTACGCGCGCTTCAAGTACGAGGACTCCGCCCAGCGCGCCTGCGACGAGTTGAATTCGCGCTGGTACGCCGGCCGCCCCATCTACTGCGAGCTGAGTCCCGTGACAGATTTTAGAGAAGCCTGTTGTCGGTTGAATTCGGGCGAGGGCTGTGTGCGTGGCGGCTTCTGCAACTTCATCCATCGGAAGAATCCTAGTCCCGAGCTGGATCGCGAGCTCGTCCTCTCGACGAAGAAGTGGTTGAAGATGCGCGGTCGCGACGAGAAGAGCGCGTCTCGTAGTCCCAGTCCCGAGCCTACACGTCGGCGGTATTAGAAGGGGCGCAGAAATCGGGCCAGACGCGTTGGGGAATCCGAAAGAAACCACGCTCGGGAGGATAATGGTAATCATGCCGGGCTCGACAATGGGCCTGAACTGAAGGAATGCGAGAAACCACCGTGTTCCCAAACATATACACAACACGACCCGGCGCAGACAGCGGATGCATCGATGCCGACAATAGGCGATTAGCACAACATGATTAGGTGGAATCGACTAACGACCGGTTCATCGGTTGTCAACATTGGTCAAGAGGGGGGAGCCAGCACCTTCCCATCTACACACTCATTGGGATATTGGGAAGGGTGTTGTACCAAAAGAAGGCGATGACAAAATGAGTTTATCGTTACGGAATGGATGATGTAACAACAGAAACGAGGGACACGCAACCACAACACACGAATGTCTGTGTGTTTTATGTACAAGCTAGACCACACCAGCAAAAGAAAAACAGAAGAAAAACAAAAGGAAAAAAGTTCTGATACCCCCATGTATTAAGTCCAGTCACATTCCCACCTTTGCTTGGTATTTGCTTTACGGGAGGGCGTATGAATTAGGGAAAGAGATTCCAGATCCCCTCTATTGTGTAGTTGCTCTAGTACTTGCTTCATGATGGGTGTTTGAAACAGGGGGAAAGGCAGAACCAAGTAGCTAAATTGAAAGACCTTCTGAATCAAATCTCTACCGAGTCAGAGTTCTTGAAGTGAAAAAATCTTTATTTGAACCAGGAGTGACGAGTCCAATATGTGAAAGATGCCATTCTATGCTGTAGAAAGTTGATATGGGAGTAGGTAATACCAGAGTCCGCATCTCTACCCTTTTTGACCAGTTCCTCAGTATAACGTAAAGCAACAGCACTACAACCACACCTCAACCAGGCAGAACAAGTAGACGTAGATACAATTCTGTTGAAGCGAACGTATCGTATCTATCATCTAGCTCACCGCGCAATTAGACACATCAGGTTTATTCCCCTTTCATTTATACTCCGCACCTTTATACCAGCACCAACATCGAACATCAAGAGCAACACCCTCCCATACACTTGGTGGTAACATGTCAAGTACTCAGAGAAGAAGAAAGACTGAAAATTGTATGCATGTAGGTTAATTGAACAGTGGCTACATTCACGGGTATTGTCTGTTGTGTGAGTGTGTGTACGTACGGTAACCCCTTTGTTCTTCTCCCAGACAGCCAGTTTTTACTAACCATCATCAGAGATAACCCATTAACATTTGCTCGAAGGCATTTCGTCGTCTTATCTCAGAGAAATTTCTCGAGACAACTGCGAAGACCCTCATGTGCGTAGTAGACCGGAAGTAGTGGGCAAACCCTCCTGTTATTCGTTGTCCATTAGATAGGCGTGGGCCATCACCGTGGATTTTTTCGAATTATGTGGTGATGCAGACCCGAACGAAAAAGGAGTTTGCCTCTGATGGATATCGGTTGTGTGACACCCATCCGTCCACTTCATCTCTTCCACGCTTCCATTCCCACCTCTGATGCGTCGTCGATCGGACGGGTTCAATTCATAACCCATGCGCTCTTCAATCCCATAGCAGCCTATTGGCAGCGGCTAGCCTTTCATCATCCCCGATACACATCTGCCTCCTACTCCTCAGCATCGAAAAAGGCATCATCACTACCATTGGTATCGGATCGCTTCGTCCGCTGGGGTGTCTTGGCTGTCTCGGAAGGCAGGTTGTTCTTGAGATCTCCGGTAAAGTCGAGCAGAGGGCCATTAGCCTTCTGTCCCGTCGCATCTAGCATGCCGGAAATGCTAGAAGAAGCCTTGTGCGATCCGTGGTTACTGGAGGGCGAGTCAGGGTGCACATGGTGAGGCGGGATGACTCGTTCGTGGGTGGTTTGACCCGGCAATATAGGGTAGATCGACAGGATCTGCTGTGCCTGTTCGGCGGGCGTAGATCCATTGCTACTCGCAACGTTAGCACCAACGGCCAGACAATCAAAAGTTGAGGACTTATTCAAACTCACATGGTCGCATTAATGATCCACTCCAGCTTGTCCATGTCATCGCTACGACCATCAATCTCAGGCTTGATCAGTCTGAAGAGCTGTGGATGCCATTCGACACCAGCCGCGGTTCTCTTAGCCGCCTCTTCGCGCTGCTTCTCCTCAATTTTGGTCTTTTCCTCGGTCGCGAGCTCGTGGTTCGCCTTCTTGACTGCCTCTGCGGTCTTCTGCCACAACCGCACCGACTCGTTCTCGTGATGCTCCGCAATAGGTCGAACCTTGGGCCTCGAGGGCTTCGCTTTCCGGGCATCGAAGAACATCTGCTTCTTTCCGTGCTGGCGCATAGTTAGTCGGCCAGTTCTCCATCACTCCCAAGAATCCTGGCATAAGAAGCTTACCCGAACGTCCTTAATGAACATCTCCTCGCTCCAAAGACCCGAAATCTCGAACAGTACCTGACCAGTCTTCTCGTCTTTTATGGTACCCCCTATTGCGTCGTATGTGCCGCTAACCCATCCCTTCGTCTTGAAGTCGATGTCGGCGATAAGATTCAATTCGGGGCAGCGGACTACACTATGGTCGCCGAGCTCGTATTTCATATTGCCGAACAAGATGCCGCGGGCGTACATATTGGGCTGGGTGAGCCAACTAACGAATGTCAGCCTAGAGACCAAAGCGTGGAAAGATGGCCGGGAACATACTATCTCTCTCCTCTCTGCTTGTCCTTTCCGCGGTTCAGGATACTCAAGACAGCAACACCCTCCATTAAACTGGCAGCGGAGTTTCCGAGGAATCTGCTTCGCGGCTTCAGGGTACCGTCAATACGGAGATGGTGATCGGGGGCCATGTAAAAGTAACTCGACTTCGGCGGGTGGTGGGAGGTCTGTTCGGAAATGTAATACGCGCGTGTCTCGTCGGGGAGATCCCAGTAGCATGAGTAGATCTCGCCGAGAATCGGGTTCAAGGGCTTCTTGACACCACTGTTTATCACGACAGAAAGTCAGTCGGTTGCCGTACGGATACCAAAAGCAAAGGCGGAAAGAGGCCTTACGGAGGTCTGATGTGCCAACCACTCAAGTAAAACTTAACGACGGCAACGAATCGGTCGACGGGGTCGTCGAGATGCGGAATGGAGAGAAGCATCTCGGGATGGCACATGAAGCTGTAAGCTTAACGTTAGCTTCTGCATACACCACGTCTTTTCCCGCTTCCATGCTCTGCAGTTGGAGCCCTGCCCCATGCAGTCCAGGCCAGCCTTGCTTACTTTGTGATTCGCTCCAACATGCTACGCGGCTCCAGGATGAACGTCGGAAGCACGACACGGCTCAGGTCGGCACCGGGCCGCAGTTGGGAGATAATATGGGTGAGGACTTGAGACTGTGGTCAACATCTGCGACAACAAGACGAGGGAATCGCTGCGAGAAACACACCATTGCCTTCATGGTCAGGCTCGGTACGTCCAGACTCATCGTCGACCTCGACAGGAGCTCCGTCGACGGATGAGGTGCTGCCTAGAAGAAAGAAAGAAAGTCGTTAGGTCAAAGAACGGAACATGGGCGAGCAAGCTCTGCTTGTGCTTTGCTGTGCTGTGTGGTGGTGGGGTTGATCGCGCGTACTAGCATTGGAATGCGTCTTGTGACGACGGGTCAAGCCCACGGTGATCTTAGCGCCGTGCATGTCGTCTATCGGCTATTTTTTGTAAGGCGCTGGCAGTTCGGGAGCAGGGTAAAGGGGACCGGCATTTGGGTGCGACCTGCAGTTCCTAGAGACGGGGGGATTATCGATACAAGGCGGGCGAGACGCGGGTCGGGTTTGGTGGTGGGAGTGGGAAGGGTAGTAAAAAAAAAGAGAGGAGAGAAAAAGAAGAATAGCAGGGAGGGAGAGGAAGAGAGAAGGGAGAGAAGAGGAATGGATGCGGATGAAGGCACCCAAGACGAAAATATAGGTGGTAGCTTAAATGACAAAGTCGGTACCGTCTGCAATACATAAAGATGAACCCCTCCTTGCAGGCGAAAGTTATTACGCTCTCACTTGCTCCCCGGGCCGTCACTCGATTCGACAGGCCCGGGTAAGTTGTCGAGTACCTACCGTGCCTCTGTAGAGTACCTCTGCGTAGGGGGCTATAGTAGGGGCTATGGCCTATAGCAAGGGCTATAGCAGGTACCTACCGTGCTCGACGGTGCGCTAGCGTGCTCGCAGACCGTCAACGTAAGGTAAGTGACCAGTAGATAACCCGTCTAGCGCCTTATCTAGCGTAGCTGGTGGGGTACCTTACCCGCCAAGGTGGGCCGTGCTCTTGCTCATCGACTGCCTGGAACCCGATGACCTCACCGGCGGACCAGGTTGGGTCCCCACCCGGCAAAGCCTGTGAGAGCCGTTAATGCATTGACTAGGTAGCCCGGGCGAGTAAGTAAACACCTCCCTTCACTGATCACTCACGCTCCTTTGCGTTCTACAGCACAAGTTAATTCGTAGTACGAGACAACAAGCTTCCCTATAACCATAGCCACGTTTTTTGTTCTCCCTTGTGTGTGTGCCGCATCGGGCGGAATCTGTAATCAACTGACGGAATACAACTCTATCCGCATCGAACCTCGTGGATGCTCCGGCGACCATCGGACTTTAAACTACGGCAACCGCCTCAGAAATCTCGACCTCAACAAACCTATTATGTAAGACCAAGACAACCGTTTATGACTAATAACTCGGCGATGGAGAAGCAAATGGAGGGGGGAAAGGACCTCAAAAAAAGAAAGGAAGGAGGGGGGGAAGGGGAGAAACATCCCGAGCCGAGCGCAGAAAAATGCTCCAGCTGCAACGTAAAAAACGGATCCCGAATTTTCAAGCTCCGGCATCGCGTGCCGTCGCACATGGCTTCTCCCATTGCGTTACCGTCGGGTCGGTTTACCTTATTATTTTGACTCTGCCGTTGCATTTCGATTCATGGCCATTATCTCAACGACTTTTTTTTTATTCTCTCACTGTATTCTAATCCGTATTTCTACACTCCACGTCAGCTACCTCATATTCCGGATTACTCGTCCGGTCGACCTTAGGTACCTAATAAACGACTCACAGGCTTTTTCTTTCATATTTAGACCGGGCGAGAGAAACACTAGATCGCGTGCAATAAAATCACTCTCTCTCTTTTCCACGATGCCGAAGCTAACCCTCTCCCTACTCAAATACCTGAATCCCCCCTAAGGGTAGCACAGGTCCGACCGTCCGACTAGTTAGTTGAGCCAGGTCCTTTTTATCTTTTTTTTCTAAGCGCGCCATCGATCCGGTTTCAAGCCTCCAATGAAATATAATTCGTCTGAGTACATTGACATCTGGGCGTACACACGAATTCCATCCATCGCCTCGATGAATAATAACTCGCCTTACGTCGCTAGCGTCTCCTCCGTACCTTTTTCCTGCCAGTTTATTTTAGAGTTGCCTGATCGTACCTTGACTGACGGAATAGATTTGTGGTTCCCTTCGTATCCTTCGTTCTTGGCAGGATTCGGTCTTCCATCTAGGTGTCATCTAGGTAACTCTTCCTGTCATCACAGGTACTTCTCTGGCGCCTTGGAATTTGGTCACGTCAACGGCTGGGTCCAAGGTGAACTGTGGGGTTGACTGGATTGCATGGCAGGCATGTCGTGAAACAAACAGGATCGACGGATTGTTCATCGAATCAGCCCCCGAGTCCACCGGCTTCTCTCCAGGAATAGCCCGAGTACCTGAGCACTTATAGATTCCAATGTTTGCGGCATATCTCACTCACAACTTACAAGTAGACAGATAGGAGGTAGCTCGAGATGTTCGTTTGGATGATCTCACCCTGGTAATTATCACAGATGAGGGCCTCCAGACGAGAGCTTCTCATAAAGGAATGAGTTCAAAGACAACATTTACATGAGAGATATATACCAAGCCGTCGACTCGACTTCTGACTCACAGGAATACTTGGACTATTTATATCCATGCTATGTCCGCAAGTTCGATTCGCCGGCTTGGTATTCGTATCCACCGTTGCTTGCTTGCTCTGTTTGCTTGTGACAGAAAATATGTAGTAGAAAATGGGAATCGTCCAGAAGACGGCTTTTTGCTATTCTAATTCGTCGAATCTACCTATTTCCTACAATACGGTATAATCCCAACGAAGAGATATAGAACAACATATTCCGTACAGACAATTCCACATCCTCCTTACCAAAAAAATCTCTCCTCAAACGCCCCCCCGAGAAAAAGGAACAACAGCTATCTGTTGTTGTGTCCTTCCTTTCCTTCTTCTTTCCACGCCGTTGGTATCTTTAATGCCGCAAGAAATTAAGAGAAAGCTCCGAGTAGGTCTTCCGGGGGTGGGTGTTGTTCGGCGTATAAGAGAAGAAGCCCAGAAAAAAATCCGGCTTTCAAGACCTGATTTTGATTATGAAAAAGACGCCGGAATAAACCCAGTCGCACACCCGCGATTTTCCATGCCACGGGTTGTTCATTACATCCCCTTTTTGTATTAAGAGTCAAGTATTGCCCATGGATTAATGGTAGTAGGTAGGTATTGGGGGCACGGTTGAAGGTGAACTCGTTATGTCATGGGCCTATTGTCGACCTTTGCTTTTCTTGGCGATTGGAAAGCTTGTAAGGTCTCGTTTTTTGCATCAGTCATTATTCTCATATCTCCATGAAATGCGCGCTGGCATCTCATTTGACCTTGCTGATTCGCGAGCCTTTGACCGGAGCCGGCAGTACCGAGCAGAGACGATCCCGTTCTACAGAATTCGTTAGTCAATTAAACAAGCAAATTCCTAAGAACTCATGAAAATCAAAACTTACCTAGAGCATCATCGAAAATAATGCTAATATCGTCATGCTCTCCCGCAAAGTCGGGCATGTCTAGATTCAAGAAAGCTGCATCGTCCAACTTGGAGTTATCGTCGTTCGGTACCTTCGGGAGAGGGAACTTGGCATCTGTGAGCTTCAATCCGGCCTTTCCGTTCCGGCTGAAACACTCAAAGACATCCGTGCCCTTCAACACGAATCCCATGCAATGGCCGTGATGCCAGTCTTCGAAGAAAGCGAGCAACTGAACCGTCTTGTCCTGTTGGACGATCTGGATGCGAGTCGTTCCAGCTTCCCACTTCTTGTGAATGGGAACAACCATCATTCTTCGGGAAATGTTGAGACTCGCCGCTATTCCGTCAAAGAGGACAGAATACCCAGTAAGACCCAGCTGGAAGGCGTGTAAGTCCTTAAAGCTGGTGAAACGGTAGGTTCGTACCGTCGGGGTACCCTGGATGGCATTTCGGAGGCTGGCGAATTCGCGAGTGACCTCTTTCGGTATGTTGCTTTCGAGGAGCGAAATCGTCATGTCAAGCTGCGGCTGTCGCAAAACCTGGAAAGTGAGGATGTCCTTGGTACCAAGTCTCATCTTCAACTCTCCGGGCGCAACATTCACGCGATCCGTGATTGTGCTGACGACACCAGAGCCAGACTTATCCACAGAGTCGATTTCAATCCGCAGATTCTCTGCCAAGACGGTGTTTGGTATATCACCGGTAAACTTCTCGTTGATAATGCGAGCCCGTTGCCACGGTAGTTGTTGGGTCGCGCCAAATCCACTCTTGATCTCTGCAGACCCTTCAATGATGTTGATACCTTCAAGTGGCACTTCTGTCACAATCTCTTGATCGAAGTGGACGTAGCTTCCGCAGATCATTTTCAATAACTTCTCACGCTCCGATTCATCCGAAAACGACATGATCATGCGACCTTGATCTTTGCCGTCATTAAATCCCAACTGGAGCAGCGGCATGCGTTGATCCCCACGCAACATGCCGAAATGGACGGGGACTTGTGGCGAATAAGTGTGCGAGACGCCGCTGAGTGTTCGAATTCTGGGGCCAGTTACTACGGCCAGTCGGAATCCGCGGTGGAAGGTTCGGGGTCCCGTGGGACTGTTCTCCTTGGTAACCCGTTCGAAGAGGGCTAGCTGGCATTGACCAACGGCATCTTTCGGAAATGACTTGCCCTGGGGATTGCTATCGAAGTAGTGGAATCCCTTGAGACCTACACTGTATGCAACCACTTCGTCTTGTCGTGGGTAGAGATAGCCCTGTATCTTATTACTGAAATCGAATATGCCCCATAGAGTCTTGAAGTCGCCCTGAGTGTATCGCAAAGAGAGTATGAAACCTCGGGGCAGCTTGATCTCAATAGAACAGCTGTCAGGTCTCCATTTAACGCTCTGCCATGTTGGACCGGTTTTCTTAGCGGATTGAATTCGCAGCGATACAGTGCCGTTCTGGCTTGCAACGATGAAGTTGAGGTCCGCTTCGTCGGGTGAACGAACCACAGAAAGCATGCAAGAGAAATAGGTATCCATCGACTCTGCTCCTTGTTCCATGAGATATACATCGACGGGTACTCGCGTGTATAAGAAATGCTTGCTTGTATCAGCAATGGGTAACGCTTCGAGCGCATCCATTGAACGCGTGGGTTGCTGTACGGCGGCAAGCGCAGATCCCCAATTACCGTTAAGCAGGGCGACGATATCTTGACTAAGGGACGGATATTTTACCCAAATGGACTTGTCCATAGTCTGTGGCAGAAAGGGATCCTCGGGCGGTAGGAACTCGTTTCGCTTCATAGAGACGGACAGTTTGCGCAGATTCGATGTTAATGCCTGTCTCACCTCACCCAATTCTCCGCTCGTCGGGCTGTATTTGCCCGATGCGATCTCCGGGAGGGCAACCTCAGTAAGCCAATAGGCCTTTGCGAGGTCCGTGTAGGCCTGGTACCGAGCAATCAAGGCCCGAGTTTCATCGGAGACGTTGGCCCGGTTGCGAATGGCATTCTCGAGCGCCGTCCTACCCTTTAGGAACCACCAGACAGCCGCACGAGCGACATCCTCTGCCTGGGCTGTGTCTAACGGCTTCTGTTGTTCGGCATACAAACGGAACAGTTCGTACAAGTGCTTAGTGCGGGCAATGAAAGTATCCAGCGCATCATCACCTGCGGCAGCTACGACATCACTCAGAGATTTCAATGAAGGCAATGCAAATCCTCGTGATGGAGGCTTATCAGTCAACGGGTTGGCTTTAGATGGATCAGTAGCCGATGGCGGGGATGTTGGGAATGATAGAGAAAAGCCGTCGTTAAAATAGTTGGTGACAAGTCGGAGCTCGTCGAGCGACTTTCTAGGAGGCGATCTCACTGACTCTTCATTGATTTTCGATTCACGTTGCTTTTCAATGGGTAGTGGCGGCAAAGGAGACGCGGATGATTTCGAGGACGTCTGTGTGGCAGAGTCCGGAGGAGGAAGGGGGTTCCTTCTTGATGGGTTTCGTTGAGGGAGGTTAGGAGGAGTTCTGATAGAGGCGTTTCTTAGAATGGATGAAACAGCTTCCGCAATCGATGGTGACTGAATCTGCTTCTCGCTGCCAGCAGAAGAAGGGGGCTCCTTCTGTGAAGACGGTGCTGATGATTGCGACTGTCTGTAGCGAGGAGACGGCCCAAAAGCAGAATCAGGCGAGGAAACGTGATCGTCCGAGTCGTGCTGGGCGCCACTAGTGACACGCCGAATTCCCTTGGTAAGGGCCATAGCCTCGGCTCGTCTTTGTTCCTGCTGTTGCATATCAATGAATGAACGGCGATCCTCGTCCTTGGGCTTGCCGATATCGAGGAAACGCGAGGGAGCAGGCTCGGCCTTCGACCTGGGAAGCTCTTGTGGCGAGCGCATAAGAGAAGCCTTGGGACTCGAAACCCCTTCATCGGAAATAGTAGAGAATCCGGTCTGTGTTCGTCGGATCGGCATTGGTACGAAGTCATCCTCGTCGGCCTTGGAACCCTGCCTCGAGGGGGTTACCGAGGGCACGGATTTTGCTCGTTTTCTTTTACCAATCTCGGCGGTGGCTGTTTCGCATTCATCACCACCTTCGCCAATGACCTCGGGGTAACTCTCGGCAAAGCGCACATTCAATCCCTTGTGCTTTCTTCGGCGCTGCGGACTGTGTGACCGTGCACGGCCACTCTGTTGCGAAATAGCAGCTTTTGTGAAGCGGCTGGCGGTAGAGGTATCAAGGGCCAAGGCCGGGGGCTGTCCGCTCTGGCCAGGGAAGCCTCTGGGGGGCGTACCGGTGAGCTGTGACCGGTCGGAAGTACCTAGGAAGTCGGAAATCTCGCTGGCGTTCTCTTCCATAGTTAGCTTCTTATCCTTCGACTTGAACAGCTTGCCCATAATGCGGTCTCGTCGCGAGGAGCGACCATTGTCGGCGGTGGAGAGTTCATTGTCCATGGTCGACTAGGGGTAAAGCGCGCACAAGGCAAATGATATGGACACAAATGCATACGAGGGCGTCGGAGGGTGTGAAGGCGTCGGCGATCGTCGGAGCGACAGTCGTATACAACGCTCGCGATGGTTGCTGTGCTCGCTACTAAGTGCCCCTTACGTACACGTACACGCACAGGTAGTTATACACGTACAGCGTACAGCGTACGGAGCACAGAGTACTGTCAGCACAGCAAATGGGTCGACAGGAAGGTGTCCGTATCGTGAGATGGCACAGAGGGGAAGGTGACGGTGTGGTGGTGATGTCGGCGGTCAAAGAGGGGTTGTTATTCACTTTCTGGCGATCGGCACATTAGTCAATGGGCAGTAGTGTCGGAATTGGAACTGGAACAGGCGGCGTCGGATGGTTTTGTCTGCAGAGTGGTGAATTGGACGGAATTGAGGAGGAGAGAGAGGAGGGAGGCAGTTGGGGAGTAGTAGGATTGCTGTTGGCAGATGCTTCCGGTGGTTTGGGAGATGATAAGGTACAGCACTGGTACTGGACATCCCAGCGTAGGCGGAATAGGTAGGTTTGCTTTGCAGCGGGCTGCTTGGGCTCGGGCTGCAGTGCGTACCTACTGCGTAGCAGACCCGTCTAATAAGTGAGGCGCCCTAGTGCTGCGAAAAGTGGGCTTCGACTCGATGTTAGACGTGCGCCAGCGTTTCTGAAGGTACCTTAGAGTACCCGCGCTAGGCTTGTTTCTGCAACCCTGCTCTTATTTAGTGCACAGCAAAACAACACCAGGTACGGAACAGGTACCACCTGGCGGGATCCCTACCTTAGTGTGGGTACGCTACGTGCTAGCGCGGGTACCTCGCGATACCTGATAATGAGCTAATATCCTCGGGCTGCTTCGTACACTCCCCTGCCACCGTCGCTATCGGGGTACGTGTTCGGAGCAGGAGTGCACCCATCCGCGGAGGCAGGCGTGCGGTACTGCCCTGGTATTTCTTCCGTACAGTAGGTCAGTCGTGCGAATCACACTATGGCGTTACACCCTCGCCAATCTCCCATTAATCAAGAGCGCCCTTAATCAATCTGTGAGCCTTGTGTTAGCCCCAACTCCCGCCCAATGACATTGTCATATAAGACCTAGGCGATTGTGAAACGCATGAAATGGCAGCGAGATACGCTACGGAGTAGTGAATCTATACTAGGAAAGGACCATGTCGTTGCATGGTGTTGGTTGGCAACGAGCAGGTGAGCTTGCACTGCTACCTACTCCTGATCTACGGACCACTTCATACGGATTACAGATTGTGATTTGCAGATTTGCAGGCTTACCGATGTCGTTTATAAACTAAGACAACTTCCAGTTTAGGTGTCGACGCCGGCATGGCATTCACAGAAAAGCCGGTGCGGCCAGACTGGAGATCCAGTCGAACCGGCGATCAACTTGGCCTTACCCGACAGCTTGGAGAGATTTTCTGTTCTATCGCTTCCTCAGCTGTGATCTTCGATCCAGAGATGTCGGGCCCCGTTAGATGAGCCAGGGGCCCAGTGACACGAGAAGGCTTCCATAGGGCAAATTATCCTGTAAGCAGGCTTCATCTAGAAGGGTTCATCTTGAAAGCGCATTGGATTAACGAGTTGACTCTATATTCACGACACCAACCGCATGGTTGACGATGTCCAAATGTCCATGTGGTTGCTGATAAGCATCCGTATGAGTTACGGATTACCGACCGTACGTCTCCCGTGAGATAAGACCTACTTAAGTGCGTCATGCAATTTTAGTGTCAGGAACACATACTGACACCTGTCAACTCCCCTTGCACGTGTCAATTACACCACGCTTCGATAAGTCGACAATGATTCCCAATATATTCATATATCTGATCTCGTCGCTCTCTCCAAGCCTCAATCGTGAATGAAGAGCTTCCATGCACAATCGGAGAATACGAGCGTGTTATCAGTTAGGTGCGTTGAGTTAAGTTGAGTTGGGACTGTTAACAGGTATGTACGGAATACTAATTGCAGTACTGTGTCTAACCAGCATTAACCAGCATGTTTGCAATTCACGTTACAGATAAACGCTAACTAACAGACGTTGCAGGTAACACACGCATGTACTCGACGAGTACCTCATCCGGACATATAATTGCGGGTGGGGCCAGGATAACTATAGAAACTGGGGTGCTAACATTAAAAGACAGATAGGCGCTCGGGATAAAGTACAACCTGCGACAAGTACTTTTCTTTTTTGACGTTGGCACGTACGTTATTTCGGTATCAATCCCATAAAAAGAAACTCGGTACAAAGAAACCGGCTGTCAGAGATATTAGGAATCAAAAAGCTACGGATTAACTAAGAGTTAGTTGAGTTGCGGAGTCTTCAACTCGTCGAAGCTTGCTTCAGCAGAACATGGTCATGATTACAGAACGCAAGTAAAGTGGGTTGGGGCTTTAAAGGCGCCTGTGGGGTCCTTTCTCTGCTTGCAAGTTGCCAGGGGCAAGAGCGCACCTGAGAACAGCGGGGAAGCAAAGGCCCTCGATAATTGGTGTTCACGTGCTCGCGCGCCTGTTTAAAGCGGGACTAACATGTGTTTCCCCTGGATGCTGCACGCCTCCTTGCTGACCCGTTCGGGTTAGTCCGTCGAAACCACATTTATAGGGGCTGCGAAATCTTGGCGCCGACCGCGCTAGCGTACGTGGGTGTACCTTAGTTTAAACGGCAGACTCGATGTATTTCGATGTACAGAACCGCGGTGGGCTTCCACGTTTATAGCGTGCAAGTGTAAATTGTGATCCCAGAGGACCTAGCTGCTTGCGGCAATGAGCTGCTAATATGCCTCCTTCTAGCGCCGGTACTACCTTCGTTACGACGTGCAACTCATTATGGGAGCGAAGGTTCCATGACTTCGTTATGTCGAGATGCCGTATTGAATACGTAAGAGTACTTCGGTAAGGTACGGGACCAGTACGGGCCCAGTGGACCACGGAGGGTGAGATTTTAACTGGAGACGACTGTGATGCGCCGCATGATGCTTGATGTTACGGTGGATCTGATTTAGCCGTCTTTTTCTTAGCGGGCCATCCACTTTAAATTCACCTGCTCGGTTTCCGTCCCAGGACGGTCCCCACTTCCGTTTTTCTTGATTACCTATTCGCGAGCTTGAACTGAAGCGTCGTTGATAGCCGGACACCTCCCTCTCAAAAAGTCAAAAGCCACGGCCGGTCGACAGCCTGATTCGGCCCGTAACTAAACTTAAGACCCGCCCCTTGCTTCTTTAAAACCCCGACTAAAACTTGTCGTCTTCATCTTCTCTCAAATGACAGTTGAGACTCGCTTCAGCACAGCGTTCTAGAACATCGTCCGGTGAGCAGCTCAGCCGACCGCCTGATGACAACAGTCATGAAAAGTTCTGAGCATGGATGTATTCCGTACGGGACAGCATGGAGCTCGAATCGATCAATGTCTGCGGATCGAAACGTGCCGTTTCTCGAAAGCCCGGATAAATATAGAGATGGGACCCTCACATTCCACCACTGAAATATCGATATCGATATTTATATACGGATTACCGATTACTACCTATGACAATCGGGACTCGTGTTCGGTCTTACGCGCATGGGAGTTGCTCCCCCTACGAGCCCTACACAAGCAGCACGTTGCCACAGCTTGTCACGACTCAAGACCGCCGTGCATCCATCTCACGATCCCCATCCCATTGACTAAAAATATAAAATGTCGCAATTCTGCGCGACGGCGTTGCCCGTTGACAATGCCACACCTCTCACTACCCACCTACCACACAGGTTACCGCTACGTATCGTGCCTTGGCCTAGGTATGTATACTAGGCGTCGCCGATGCCGTTATGTCTCTTCGGGCTAGCCTCCCGCTTGCGAAATGTAGGTACGCTGCATGCTAGCTGCTAGTACGTGGCCTATGATGTCGCTGATGTCACTTATCGCTACGTTGACCATGGAACAGTGAGAATTAGATGCAACATGGTGAGATTTGGAGAAGACTACGAGTAGCTATGGAGAGATGGAGGTGCGCATATGGAGGTGTGCATCATTACCTCACTTACAGTGAGATGGTCGAATTGCCGATCGTCACCCTCCACCGACCGCACATATTCAGTGACGATGCTTTTGTCGAGACAACTCACGCCCCATCATGGTCTTGTACCTGAGAAGGAGTAGGAATTCCTGAAACAAGTCAGGCGCGCGGCGCAGACTCCTCCTGTCATGCGGCTCAACCCGAATCTCCCTTCAAACGCAGCCATCGAGTCTCAGCACCATGCGGTTCCACAACAGCAGTAACAGAAACGGACGGCGAAAACCTATTCGTGGCCCTTCCCGGCGAATTTCTGTCTACGGTCAGGAGCGGGCTGCAGCCTTACTCGGAACGGCAACTTGACAATGCATGCCCGTGATACAATACGACCATGCTCTCACATCATGTCACACCGCAACAGCCCATCTACCGAGCCTTGCTGACGGGGTTGACGAACGAACTCCAATCTTCCCGAACTTGACGTGGGGGATGTAATGGAACGAACATCCTACCTACCGTTACATTATGATGTGCAGTTTGTCCAATAGCACATACGCCAATCTCCTCGTATATGGTCATTGGGGAACCTTGTCCAATTGACAGGATGAGATTGGTTTACTCATGACAGACAAGATCGTCAGCAAGGCTGTGTCGATCATCATGCAAGCAATGATGATTACTTTACAATGGTGATGTACCTATACCGTGCGGCAAGGCACACAACGACACTGACACCGACTTCCACGAATCATACGACACAAGCCGCGTATTTTGACATTGACGTTTAAAAGGGTTTGACAGCAACAGCGAGTCTCGATCCAACACGTGATTATCAGCATCAGAAAGCTTGTCATAACCCTAAGAAAACGGACGGAGCACCTCGGCTCGGGGATAAGGTAAGTAAAGAACCGGCATCTCGGAGACGTTTTCGAATTACACGGGCAAACTGCTTCGCGATCACGATACATGATCTCACCACAGGCGAACGCCTGTCGTGACATGCTCCATACCGCTGATACTATGCCGGCGCATGAGATCGCATCAAGCAGCCAGGTAAGAGGACCAATCACACATGGCTTACTTGAAGCATCACAGAAATCAGTCGAAAAAAGTAAAGACAATAACGAACGAAATAAGAAAATGCTTCATTACATAGGAGGAACACAGCGCATCTATCTAGCTTCAGGCAGTCATAACGCGCCGCTTGGCCTCTTCCTCCCGCAGCTTGTGCAGAATAAAGATCCGCGGCTTCATACGCGGACCAACCCACCAGCCGCCGGTGTACCGTCTCACGATGTCCTTGACCTTCTTCACAACAGCACCTCGTCCAAGGACCCGATCGCTAGCACCTTTCTCGACATCATCTAACACATCTTGGCCGGGCTTCAGGACCTCAATACCAGCATATCCCTCCACGACGCCGACGGTTTCCCAGGAACCCAGGGGCTTGGTCGGGTCCTCAGCCAGTACGTAGTCGAATTTCTCCCAGAATAGGGGGTCGCGTAGAATTGTCTCGTTCTCCGTCTTATCAAACGTGAACGACACGGCGTGCTCGGTGGAGGGAGAAGGTTCCAAAGGCCAGTCCGAATGCTGTCCGAAGAGTGTCACGCCCGTCATGCAGGAGAGGACATCAGTGTGCACGGCAGCAGTCTGGATATCCGGTGACGCTGTGGATGCGACCAGGGTCTTGAGTGCCGCGAGCGCATCGCCGCCGGGGTAGTTGAGGGACGAGATGACGAGCATGGCGCTGCTTATAGCGAAAGAGACGAAAACGTAAGCGGCGATCGTCAAGGAGGCGAATGCATAGAGCTTGGTCTTATCGCGCCGCTGGAATATGTAGTTTGCGCCCAGCGCCGCGGCAGTGGTGAAAGGGGGCGAGACGTAGAAGATGAATCGCGCCTCCTTATGGGGCTGGACGGAATAAATGCAGACGAACAAAAAGGCCGGGAGGATCATTGCGCGAGCCGAGTTTCGGAGGCTGGGGTTGAATAATGCGAAGGGGATGAGCACGGAATAGATGATGGGATTCGTCAGGATTTTGGGGATGGCGGAGGTGAAATAGTAATGCCACGGCGAGACGCCCCAGTTCGAAGAGGAACCAAGCACAGCATTGTAGTAGAAGCCCGCAAGCTCAGGCCAGATGGGTTTTTGCCAGAAATAGGAGTCGATGGGGACCGATATGAACAGAGAGAAGGCCAGGAAAGCAGCGCAATACAGGGCCATCCTGATGATGTTGACTCGATGGACGGCCAGCATGAAAAGAGCAGAAGTGCACATAAGGATGGCCAGTTCGGATCTGAAGATGGCCGTGGCCATGGTCAGGAGCGCCATCACGGTATGGAACCGCTTGTACGAGCCAAGTTCGGTGTATGGATAGCTTGGCAAGAAAAGTGCGAAGGCCACAGTTGCTACCGTCTGTTAGCTCTTCCATTTCTAGAGGCCTGTCTGTCATCAGGGGCTCGATCACTTACTCAGCGGGAAAGCAAACATATTAGGCAGTGTTCTTGAGGCATAGAACATGACATGAAACTGCGTAATCTGCAAAAGCGTATACCACCTCGCCGTCTCCCTTCCATACGCACCCGCAACCCTATTCTTCATGAAGTGCAGCGCGGCAGCATTGACAAGGCCCAGGATAGCGCGCACGATGAACTGCGCATGCTCGAAACCGGCCAGGGCGATGAAGGGCCGACCAATCCCGGCCAACATGACGGCGCCAGCAAAAGTCCGTGGCACGGCACCGGGGAACTCGAAGTGGTCGTACCGCGAGGACAGGCGCTGGTAGATGTTGCCCGAGGTGGGCATGCCGTAGGCGAGGATGTCGTGTGTAGCTTGCATGTTGAAGGATTCCTCAACTTTGGTGTAGGGGGCTACGAGGAGGTGGACTATGACCACCGCTGGGATCGCCAGCGACAGGAGGGTATCTGGACGGCATTGTTAGTTATGGAAATTGAGGGACGTCGTCTCATCTCACCGATGACTTTCATCTTGTCGGGCGTTGTGAGCGATGGCCAGCTTGGCAGTTAAAAATTGATGCAATTATGCACGCGTTCTCATTGAGTGGCAATCATCCATCAATAAAGATAATTGATTATTCCTGCTCCCTATCCTCTGTTGTGTCCCTGTGTTGTACGATATTTTGTTGTTGCTGTTGAAGATGAGTGAGGATGTGTTCACAGCCACCAAACGCGATGAGGTAATGCCCGTAACACAGCTCCAGCTGGGGTACCTAGGTACCTAACCGTCGTAACTGCCCACAACGGGCGCCGTTACATCCTTAGCTCCACCCGCCATAATTGGCCCGCACCGGTCTGTCTGACACCTGGCCTGTGTCCGCAGCTCACTCGCGATCTGCAACCTCAGCTCTCCATCATCACTAACATCACGCTTTCGCAACAACCTATCTCTCTCACAACATAACCACAGCGAAAGTCTGCCAAAATGATGTTACTAGGCAACCTCATCTACGGCATGTCCCCTGGAAGATGTGATGGGAGAACTAAGCTAATGATGAGCAGTCCTCGTCCTACTGACTAACGCCCTGGCGATCCTGTCCGAAGACCGCTTCCTGGCAAGGAGTATGTCCCCTTTACCCAGTCTTCCACCCATTTCTTTATACCTCTCGCTCCGATGTCAATCCGCGAAGGCATTCCACTACTGAAAGAGAATGAATGAACGCAAGAATGAACGAGGGAATACAAGAGACTGAAGGGAAAGGAACGAAACTAACACGCCACGCCACCACGCAGTAAACTTCTCCTCCGCCTCCTACGACCCCGCCTTCGGCACGAGCCCCGACAGCCAGAGCATACGCGCCAAGGCGATAAACTTGATCGCGAGTGTGCGGACTTTGATGAGGAGTATGTTTCTCCTTTCCCTCGCCTTGCCCCATATCCAGTCGTCCCTTTTCCCGCCATTCCCGGTCCTGTCGTCCCATCGCCAGCCGTCCCCATCCCCTTGCTCGGAGGAATAGAGGGGGTGGAGGAATGGAAGAGTAGGGGGAATATAGGAGGAGTAGAAGGAACGGGGAAGAGACGTAGCGCTAACAAGTACCAGTCCCGCTCATATTAACGAATACCCTGATCATAATCTACGAGCTCGTCCTGGGATAAACGCGCGGCGAAACGAAATAAGGCGATGAAGCGAAGCGATGAGAACGAATAAGCACCGCGTCGAGATTCATACATGTGACTGCGGCGCGGTAGGGAGAACCACGGCAAGGAGAAGAAGAAGACCGAACAAGATGAATGAGAGTCGGTCACGATGACAACGCGGCGTTGATGATACCAAGGAGGCGGAAAAGCGTCAATCTACATGAATGACTGAACCATATGAATTGGAGAGAGACCGCGATCCGCCATATGCAGTTCCTCGTTGCACAAGTGACGAATGGTTCCAGTCAAGGGGTCAATCAGGAGTCAGTCAGGGGCAGAATCAGATTCGGACACAATTGGCATGACGAACATCACACACACTCACGATCGAGACGGAGAATCATTCAGATGCAACCTCTATATGTACACATTCATACTACATAGGCAAATCTACGTACGAGAAATGCCAGGAAACAGACAGGAATCGATTAAGATCCTAGCATTTGTACAAGCACACATACCTCGTGTGGTAGTAGTCTTCATGTTAACTCCTCTATCAGGGGGAGAATCGATCCCACAATGCAAATCGCACGCGCGTGCTTGTATATGCCGAGCTAGCTGCCATTGTAAATCGTAGTGATCAGTCAGTCAGTCGTTATGCTGCTCTCATTCGCGAAACAAATCTCGATGACTTGAAAACTACCGCCTGCTTCGCTTTTTTATGTGTGAGTGTGAGAGAATATATAATAATATATAGTAATGTGTGTGTTATCATAGCCCTCGACTCCCGAAAATGCCAATGATTCAACGAAAAATCCATTGCGCTTTGTTTTTTTCGCTTTCGGCAGTTCAAACGTGACCCGACTTGGAAAGTAGCTTCGCAACGCAAATACGACTGACTGACTAGGGTAACCTGGTGCTCTTCTTGCGCCCTATTCCGAAGCTGAAACTGCTTCGGATTCGGAACGGTTCAGGTTTATCATGTACCGGCGCAGACGAAGAGCTCTCTCCGTCATGGCTGGCATCCTGAGTACTCTTCTGGCTCCCATCCTGGCTCCGATTCTGGCTTCTGTTAAGGCTTCCGTTCCGGCTCCCCTCCGGAGCCTCGAGGCTGTCTCGCTTCCCTCTCAGGAAGCCAAAGCTCTTCTTTGACATCGACTTGCTGCCCCTGTTGCTCCTGCTCAGAGCCGGCACGCTGTCATGCTCCTCACCCTTGTTCTGCTTCTCCTCGGCAGCCGTTTTCTTGCTTTCTTCTAGTGCCTTCTTCAGTTCCATCTCTTCCGTTTTTCGTGCTTCACGTAATCGGGCATACGATTCATCTCGCTGTTTCTGTTTGGCCTTCCATTCGTCCTTTTCTGCCTGCTTTCGGGCCTTTTCCTGTGCCTTTTCCTGTGCTTTGGCCTCCTTCTTGCTCTCCTTTGCTGACTTAGAGGTACTCGCTTGAGGCACAGAAGGAGTTGGTGGGACATTTTCAGTGGTTGGCGAAAGGGGCACCGAATTGGATGGGATAGTCGTGAGATTGGGTGCCGTCGAAACGTGTTCAATGTTCTGGAGGACGTCTCGTTCCTCATCAGTTCGAACGGGAAGGGAAACCCGCCTTGGTATTCCATTGGGCTTTTCGTTCAATTTCCCGTTTTCTTGAGCGACGTCTGCCTTCTCACTGAAGAACTTGACTTCGTCGAGACCTTCTGCTTCCTGTTCTGCCCTGACCTTTTCGAACGTTGTTTCCTGGTAGAAGAGGACATATGCACAAGCCATCCCTGGCTTATCTCCGAAAAAGTTGCGGACATAGTGCTTATCCACCGGCTCGACCATCTCATCATCGAATAGCAGCCAGCCTCGATCTTCGGTCTTGATGACAGATACGTAGTGTCCATGATACGCATTTCCGCCGATATGAATGACCACAGCGTACAGTTCGTACAAGCGGTCGGGGTCCTCAACGTCATCAGTTGTGTTAAACATCCGCAGTTGATAGGGGTATACCACTCGGTGAAACAGTTTCTGCAGTCGACTATAGTCTTCCGTGTACTTGAATCGCTTGAGATGCAGAGCCAATACCTTGGGCAGTCGCTTGATCTTCATGCGCTTCTCGGCCTCTTGTAATCCTCCACAATGATCGCAGTGGAACTTGTTTCTTTCGCAGAGCATCTCCTCGGCTGAAAACTTTTGTAGACACGACGTCACTGACGTATGCTCCTCTAAATCAATCGACAAATCCAGGAAAGTTTCGTCTCGCTGGGAGGCGGTTTCGCAGGTTAGACACCTTGTCTCAGATGTCAGAAGACCCTCGAATATGTCGTGTACCCAGCCTGTACCGGGTGAATTCGTCCCGTTGGTCAGCGTCTTGCTTAATGCCGTTCTCGAGGACTTCGGTAATCCATTTGCGCGCTCGGTCTGGCTGTTCAGTAACCGCTGCGCAGTGCTCTCAACATTAGCTATAACATCATTGAGAACGAGGCCATAGAACTCGTGCGCATCCTGGTGCATGGAGTTCCGGAACATTTCGTTATCGCGCTTGAATATCTCGAGAAATCGCTGGGGGCTGAGTACGCCCGTCCGAGTGTTGCTTTCGACAAGGGCCATGAAAATGTCCCTGAGACCCGTAAACGTACCCTCTTCCATACCATTGGTGCTGGTGCTCTCTTGCGCCAATTCCAGAATAGGGCCTTTCAGCATGGCCTGTTTCTTCTTGTATTCGGGGGAATCCGCTTTATCTTCCGGTCTTACCTGCTGCCCCGGTATAGGCGGACCAGAAATGGGAGCACCCCTCCCAGTAGGAACAGTTCTACCGTTTCCGTTTGTCTGCGCGTTACCGTTCGTGTTTGGTGCTCTAATCTGCACATTGACTCTGGGTCGGCTGCCGTCCTGAGTATCTAATGGCGACTGAGGCGGAAATTTCAACACTTGCTCTCGAAAAGCGGTCGTGTAAAAGAGGGCTTGGACGATCGAGTTGCAATAACTGCGGTCATGTTAACAGTGGTCTGGGTAGTCAAGAAGCGACAATCGAATACCATGTGTTGCCGAACTACAAAGGTTGAATGTCAGCAGGGTGTCAAGGCCAACCAGGAGAGCTCGAACATACGTTTTCCATGCCAAAGAACTTGTCACTCCCATCTGGTCGAATTGCGCCGGCATTCTGAAGCATCTTCTCCAGAGGGGTCATATCCACCGGGGGTTCCTCTTTCTTCTTGACATCTTTCGTGGAAGGGGTCGAAGGCTTTCGGAATCATGTCAGCACTAGAGTATCAAGACAAGCCTCGGTCTTGTTTCTGAGCCCGGAACTCGAGGGTTTGAGTCAAAGAAAACAGGCCAGAGCCGACAGTCCAAAGCCCGGGGACTTACCGCCAAACCGGGCTTCCACTTAGTCAAGAAGCTTGCCATGGCGAGCCACTTGCTATGTTCGCTCGGGGTAAGGCAGTTCCAAGGAAGATGGGGGCCAGCGTCAAGGCGCACGGCCCACGAGTCAATAAGGAAGAGAGTTGTCGAGAAGAACACTCATCCGAAGCGCTACCCTTCGTTCTGCTTGGCTCGGCGCAGACCGACATGAATGTGCGATGCGTGTCGTGGACTCTGTGCAGACTCCCAAGGCGCCTTTGTCGGGACGAGGACACGGACGCGTATCGACGAGTGCCCGCGTCGGGTTCACTGTGGTTCGACCGAGAAACTACTGGGTTCTGGTTGACCAATGACAAGACGCTTCGATTCGAGATTAGTTTTGCGAGTATTAGTGGGAGTATTCCGTAGTGCAGAGGCGGCCCGGCGGTGATGATCACGCTGTCAATTAAGCAGAAAGCATTGCGGTCAGTCACGGTGGGTGATGTGTCGGGGAATAACGATGCTGGCTATGACTCTGTCGGGCGGGTGCTTCAAGACATGCGTCGCATTGCGCAAATTGTGGTGAGATGTGAAAAGGTGAGAAGGACGAGACGGGTCTCAACGGTGTTGAGGAAGAGTAGGCGAGTGAGGGATGCGAAAGGATTCGGAACCTGGTCGTGGTTCGAACCCACCAGATAAAAGGGCAGGTAGGTACACTAGAGTACCTGCCCTACAGTGACCATCACCGCCTGGATACCCGCCTTAGTGTACGACCAGCCCACACTACGGGCAGCAATTACCTAACGCCCCCCAAATGGATGTGCCCTCCCTACCGTGAGATGTACCTGCACGCTAACAGCCAACACAAAAGTACAAGTGGCTAAGCTAATACAGGTAGGTGGTGTACACGACTGTTAAACAGATACCTCTTGCAGGCGAGATTTACGGGGGAATCATGAAGTATTTGTTCACTTATCTGTACTTTGTAGTCCGTATTCACGATTCACTAACTCGGTAGGCCAAGGTACGGTACGGATTACATATTCCGTGTGTGAAAGTCCTGAGATCTGGCAGGTGGCACAGGTTGTGGCTACACAGCATATGTATCTACCAGGTACAGTCTAATTGCAGGTGTTCTAGTGCTCGGGTTGCAACTTCTCAGACCGTTGAATGTGCCCAGAAGTGCGAAGCATATGGGAGTTTAATTAATAATATCATGGCAACCGTGGAGGAAGGTACGGTGGTGTACATCTGGAGCGAGTGGATTGGGAAGCGCGCCCGGAAGGTACGCTACAGTAACCCCTCATGAACTATAAACTGGGGTAAGCACGTACGGAGTAAGAACTGGAGAGAATAGCCCGGCGTCAGCCTTCAGCTCTTCCTTTCTTAGCCTAGCCAGCTCACACGAATCAGTTCATCACCCGTCGGTTTCCTGCTCTTCAACCATATCAAATTCTCAATAAATCCGACAGTTCCAAATTCATACCGAGGTTATCTACCGTGGGCTCTCATCAGGATATTGTATTCGCCACATACGACATGGACTGAATACTCGAGTCTCCCTTGAGGGCGAGATGCCTGGAAGTCTTCCGTACCTACTGAATGCAACAACGAAAACGGCCAGACTACGACGATAATGAGTACGGCCTGCCTACTTACCTCTCGAGTAGTACCATGTATTTAGCCGGTTCCAACACAACGGATACCAACATGCTCTCATTCATGGTCCAATCTGCAGTTGTTCACTTGCATACCACACCACAGACGCCGTCATCCTCGCATCGTATCGCTGCATCGACCGGCATGCAACAAAGCTCCCGAAATCCGAGGGACTACCGTGATGTGAACAGTTCTGCGAGGTGGTATACCTGCCTGTAGGACGGGCCATCATTCGCATGATCCACAGACGGGAGCACACAAGGACTATGCACTTGTTTCAGCAGAAAGAAGAACGACGGGAGGGAAAGGGAAGGATTAATACCAGACGACCGCATGTGCTCTATTTCAAGCTCCCTCGTCGAATACTACCTACCCCATACCAATCAGCCAAAACGCCCATGTCCCTACTCCTTCATGCAGATATCACCTGTCTGCCCTACTAACAACGCCAAACACAAACATACACAAACGATCTGCAGCCAAACAGCCATCGAAACTCAACCAATCGGTTCAGTCATTCCTAGCTCGCACCCCGCCCCCGTAACATGGAAGCCACGCGAGCGGCAGCCCTAGTGTAGGTACCTGGGTAGCGTGCGCTACTTACAGGCGATAGTGCACATAAGAGCGATGAAGTGCAGACTCCGACTCCAGGACGTTTGGTGGTGGCACCGGGGTTTTCGGTAACACGACGCCCACAAGGCCTTATGAGGGGAAAATACTGCTGTGAGTTGCCGGTATGCCACATGCAACCAGAATCGCGGTTTATTAACAGCCAGAGCGGAGCCGAGATAGCGCCGCCCTGCATGTGATTCGACCAATCTAAGCCATGTTCGGCCACATGGCTGATGTACGATGACGAAAGAAGCTACTGACCAGTGACGTGGAGTTCTACCCTCGCCAGTGTGGGCCCCGTGGGTAACTGAGGTCGCCGTTAGGTACCTCCCTAACACGCTAACCACGCTACCTGGAGGTACCTCCATAACAGTTGAGGTTAGCGATCCTCCTCCTACCGAGGATGTGAAGCTATTTTTATCGTCTGCCGTACAAGACAACTCGTCTCAGAACATGTTTCGCCAAACCACCATTCGTCAAGCGACCATACACCACATGAATATGAACCAAAACCTCCCCCCTGAGAATCACATCTGACTCGCAGCCTTGAGGTCGTCGTCGATCAGGTTGGTAGGACACAAAATATCGCCACTTGCTGCTGCACGCCAGATTGAGAGAAACGTACAGTAGGACTCGCCCTCTCGGGATTCCGTTTCCCCTTGCAGAAAACCCGCGGCGAAGCAAAGCAATCAATCCAATCGATCCAATAGGACACACCTAAACCTGGTAACCATTCCTGTGATATCCAACATTTCCTATATTCGTAAAGATTTACTCAGCGCATTTGCGGTCTGCCCGGTGGATCCTTATGACTGGAATTCCGACTGCGCACTCCTCTTCGCAGCCGTCGTCTTAACTCCGTCCGCTCCCCGTTTTTCATACATTCCTCCAACAATACCTCTTGCTGTGCCTCAAGGCATCCCCGATCGCAAAGAGCTTTACTTTATTAATCCGTATGTTCTTACTCACAAGGTACGTTATGCGATCGGCCGATGTTCATATGCAACAATACGAAGCATTCAACTTCCCCCACGGATACCAGCGACGAATCTAGACGCGACGGTTACGCTCGATACAACTCTTCAGCGGTAAGTAAAGACGGTACGGTACTACTCACCTATCTCCTTACAGATATTTACCCAAACATCAAAGAATTTAACCCCTTACTTGGAATGAAATCCCGCGATACCGAATTGTCTGTGTCACCTCACTTAGTCTGTGTCACCTCAGAGACAGATAAGCGCAACGTTAAAGTTGACTGTAACGATCCATTGTGAATTGCGTGGTCTTTTGCGTCTTACATGATCACAGGATGGCAGATTGATACTTACGGATGGGACCAAACACAGGGCATCTGAATTCATCTGATTTCACGGGAAGGCAATTGGTCTTTAAGTTCGTGATATGTCGATCACAAGGCACTTGGTCGACTGCATTCGTTAACAAGTCAAACACAAGATCCAAGTTCGAGAGAAAAAACCCAATTCGTCATAGCATGTCTATCGCAACTCACATTTCGAGGGAACTTGTTCACCGTTTGGCTCTAATATATACACAAGGACAATGAAAACGAAACGGGGGAGGGTAATCGAGAAAAACGAGTCCCCCTCCCATCAAGGGAGGGAGAGGAAGGAAAAAGAAAACAAAAACAGAGAAGACACAATCATTTTTCTTTCTTTCCCCATCGTACTCATTCCACACATTTTTCTAATAAACCCATATTCTTTCCCGTCCGAAGAGACAAAAAACCAGGCAGTTTTTCTTTCTCTTTATTTCTTTACTACCCAGTTTTCCCTACCGTACAGACAGACAATGAGAGGATTCGCCATGCTGTAAACCAGAAGAAGACGTGAATGTCATACCGACGAGACTTCGATCGATCTCTCTATTTATTTCTTCTTCTCGGGCTCGGCACCACCGGTCGTGGGGAGA
This sequence comes from Xylariaceae sp. X3-2, assembly GCA_028637685.1. Lineage (NCBI taxonomy): Eukaryota > Fungi > Ascomycota > Sordariomycetes > Xylariales > Xylariaceae > Xylariaceae sp. X3-2. The sequence continues at coordinate 54,853 of JAJFDI010000032.1, forward strand.
CCCATGACGACCTTGAAGGAGTCCTGATTTATTTGTTAGTAGCCCATTTCTCAAGACGAGTTCTAAAGATTGCGCATAAAAACTTACGTAGATCATCCACTGGAGACCAGTGAGGGTACCAATCATGACAATACGGACGGGGAGACCGTTCCAGAGACCCATGAATCCAGTCTGCTTGTAGTTGCGGGCGACGGCAGCACCGAAAGCCTCACCAGGGAGACGGTTGGCGTTGAGCTTGGAGACGAGGACATCGGCGGGGTGAGAGACAATGGCGCAGAGGATACCAGCGAGGTAACCACCAGTGAAGGAGACAGCGGTCTGGACACCCTTGCCGTAGTCGGCCTTCTTGCCGGGGAGGCGCTGGTAGATCTTCTCAACGATGGTCTCGAAGGAGGCGAATTTCATCTGTAGGAATGCCGCGTTAATCCCCCATTAATTCCCTCCAATCGCAAGATTCGGATATCTCGAGGTTCCTATGAGCCGGCTCTGACAACGATTCTCAATGGCGAAAGAGAACCCTGCTATCGAAAATCGCCGGCAGGACCGGATTAGAAACCTCGGATCAGGAGTAGCAACTTACCATGGTGTAGGGAATCTGGCGACCCCAGAGAGGGTAGAGACCCTTGTAGAGACCACCGTAACCCTCGGCGGCGGTGATCTTCTTCAAGCCATCGAGAGCACCGGTGTAGGGAGAGGGCATGGAGGTCTGCATGCGAACCTTGACGGCCTCAAGGGGGCAGAGGGCGACATCGGCAAGGAACTCAGCCGAGGCAGAAGCAGACAGGTAGAGAAGAGTCTTGTACTTCTGGGCGTTCTCGGGACCAGCGATGTCCGAGTAGGTCTTCTTGAAGTACTCATACCAGCCGTACTGTATAGGAAGAAAGAGAGATTAATCATCCGTAAGAAAGCTGGCTTGACGCGATCCCAGCTGCATTGCCGGAATCGCGCATTGCAATGGGTTGACTAACCTTGAAAGCACCCTGGGCAGAGTAACCAGCCAAGGTAGGACCCCAACCGGTGAAGATACCACGGAGACCCTCCTTGCGGTAGATGATGCTCCAAGCCTGGAAGTTACCCTTGTAGAGCGTGGGGTCGACCTGGCGACGGCACTTGACAAGGTCGAGAGGGGTGACGGCGGTGTGGGTGAGACCCTGGATGGGAGAAGAGGGACTAATCAGCTGTTTGTTCGTCTCGTTTCGACATCGACAGCCACAGTCGAAGCCAACGCCGAAGCCGCAGAGCTACAACACGCAATATGGTCTTGATGCAACACGGCTACGGAGAGGATACGGAGCAGGTCCAGGTACTCACACAGGCCAAGAGACCACCGAAGGTGGCGGCGGCGTAGAAGCCGGACGAGTAGAGCTCGATACCGGCCTTCTGGGTCTTTCCTGACTTCTCGACAGACATCTTGAATGCGACGTGGACTGTGTAGGAGAGGAACTTCGGCTACTCGTTCAATTGATGCACACGTTGAGGCTTGGGAGAAAAAAACATGCACAAGGGGACGAAGGAATAAATACCCGGTGGCCGCGCCCCATAAATCCGGTGGGTACCTTTTTCGAGCTCTGCCAACGCCCCCACCAATAAGGCGGGAGAAAAGTTGTCGCTAGTACCAAAATGGGCCCAGCGCTTCCGTTACATTCCCTTTCGTCTTGCAGCGTTCCGAGAAAAAGCCTCAACGCCGAAATCCAAATCTTACCTCAGCCATTCACCGTCCATTTGGCCGTCAGAACAGAGAATCACAAGCCTTATCTATCAAATCAGCCCGTGTGAGCGACCCCCGTGTCCTCACATCATCCACTCGCACTCCACTCACTAATCCGTAGTGTTTCTTACTACGTACCTAACTGTACTAGACGGCGGGGTGTCGAATTGAAGATATTTACCTAGGAACCGTACCAATTCCATACTGCGGTGACATCAATTTAGGTATTCCTGGTAGTGCCCGGTACGAAGATCGCGGACAAAATAGCAGGACTTGTTATTACTCCCGTCAGTAGTCCGTCGTCCGTACTACTGTTCCGTACGGACTCCGGACTGCCTAACGGTACGGATCCGTTCGACCGTCTCTACGGAATTGGTACCGTACCTACGGGTATCCACTATCGTGAACCGCGACATGTGGTTAGTCAGCGCGTTATTCGCACAGGAATGCTTTGAGCTCAGGCACGATACTAGACCCAACACGGATTGTAGATCTTGGTTGGCTCGGACTTAAACATCTCAACGGACTTAAGTGACAATAATGGCTCAAGCAACGAGATGCGAAGGATGAAAGGTCAACCGCGCCATGCTCGTTGGTAACTCTGCCATCTTCACCGTGACGTAACGTCAGCCAGGCTGACCAGGAAGAATTCTCTCCCAGAATATAACACGATAATCGCCTGGCAGTGTCATAACATCGAAATGACCTGTAAGTTGTTTGAAGGAACGGTCTCGCCGAAAATCGTGGCATCTTCTTTCTACTTCGTAAGGCTTCCTAAATAACGCGGTCGCCCGACGCAACAACAGACTTGTGATGAGCCGTTCGTGCGCTTTTTCCGCAAGAACGTCAAGGTCCATGCTGTCGAGATAGTACTCGCAGATACGGCTAACTTCGAACGCGCCGAAAGAATCGACTGCTCGTGTTTCCAGTACGGACGCTAGTTGCGCAGTCTCTGTTGGTTGTGCCTGGTCGGGCTGACAATCCAACTTTGCAGATCGTGTTGTTACAATGGGGATAACGGGGTTAATCGGTTAAAGAACCCACCTTGCTCGATTGCGATGCACATTGTCAGACACGAATCCACAGGTTTTGTGGTAACATGCTTGCATCTGACAACACTAGATGTCATGAGGCGATTCTGGTCGATCATGAGGCGTGTTTCTGTTTATCTCGAGCTTTCAAGTTTCAAACTCCTACAGGAGAAGAAGGGGAAAAGACGAAAGTTGGATGTGAGCTTCAATAACACAGAGATACCCTGGGTGGGAGACTAGAGTGCTCTTGCCTTCAAGTCGACTACCTGCTTCCCAAAAGATTTGAGTTTTTCGATCCATCCCCAAGCAGAGTTTGTGTCACAGAATAAGTGCCACTACATCAATATCTTAAGAGAAGTCACCTTCGTCATTGGCTCTGCCTAAGAAGGAGCGAACCTTTACTTGCTCTCTCACTTCACTGCAGGGCGTCGACAATGGCGGTATAGGCGGGCTTTGGGTTAAAGTTGGCGTCGAAGAGGAGAGGGGATGAGCTTGCCCTCCAGGAATCCTACATTGATATTGATGTCAGTCACCCTGATTTTACGTCCACACACCGTCCAGTTAGAAGAAGAAATGGTCTACTCACAGGGTCTCGGACACCCCAGACGGTGATTCCAACACACTTGGGCTCGTTGAGGCACGCCTCGGTAACGTCGACGTAATCAGTCGAAGCTGCACCGGCAATATCGAGCTCGGTGAAAGCGACCTCGCTGACACCAGAGGCAGCAAGAGCCGAAATGCTAGCACCGGCCTGAGATGCCAAGCCGGCGCTCAAATGTGCCTGGGATCCGATACCGTCAATGGGGATGCCAGCAGCGATCCAGCTCTTGACGTGGGCGACCATGCCGTTCGTCAACTTGCCGTAGGTGGGCTGGTCCAGGTTGTAGTCGTTGATGTACAGCTTGGCATTAGGGTCAGCCGCGCGAGCTGCCTCGAAGGCAATCCGCACAAAGTCCTCGCCCAGTACGTCAGAGAACACGGAGCTTCGCAGAGATCCATCCTCGTTGAAGATTTCGTTGACAACGTCCTGTGTGCCCGGGCCTCTGTTCAGTAATGTGTATCTTGTCTCGCTGGAATAGGGGCTAAGAGAAGAATACAACTAACCCAAGCGTAGATCTTGCCCTTATAACGGCTCACAACCGTTGTGACGTGGTTCTGCAAGACACTCGTCAAAGTCGCAGCATCCCGAATATTGGAAACCCACGCCGGGAGTTGTGAGTGCCAGCAGAGAGTGTGCCCACGAATCAGCTTGCCGTTCTGAGTAGCCCAGTCGACGAGGTAGTCGGCTCCTGCAAAGTTGAAGTTGCCTTGGCTAGGCTCAACCGAGTCCCACTAAGACGCACACGTTTCTTGTTAGTTTCAGGCTCTCTGCGTTCCGGATAGCATGCTCGTACCTTCATGCTATTCTCTGGCGTGACTTGCCCGAAGTCAGCCTGAATAGTGGGGGCGGACCCGGTCGTCAGTCGGCCCTGGTCAGAGCATGTGCCGAAGTATTTCTTCCCCTTGGCTTGGAAGAGGGTGTTGACGCTTGGCGTTGTTTGTCTGTCTGACAGCTCGGCGGGCGCGGCTAAGGCCGTAAGCGGTGCCACGAGGAGTAGGAGAGCGGACTTCATGATTTTTGTGACTAACTTCACTGACTTCACGACTGCACTTGAACAGTATCCTTCTGTCTTAGACAAGTCCGCGGGAGAAGCTTGAATAAATAGGTGGTACAAGTCACCCCATTGTAGGGCAACGGAACACAAGGCCCGAAGCATGAAACTGTCATCTTCCGATCTGTACGGAAAGGTTTCATCGAACTTCAACGGCAGACAGGATTGGTGGTGATCAACATTGCCGCGACGGATAGCACCTCGCTTCGGATTGAGAACTATGAAAAGCCGTTACCAAAATGGCATGGAGTCGGAGGTTGAAGCTGATGAGATCCGGATGGCCAAGTCAAGAAGTTGATATTGACTTTGCAAGCGGGAGGGTGTAACATGACGATCGGAAATGCCAGCCGCTCATGGCTGTTGATATAGCCTAAATTCATTCCCCCAGGTTTCTTGGCGAGTTGTGTACCCATGTCAACGGGACACAAGGTGAGAGACATGTTAGATGATGCCGACGGGTTGTAAGAGATGAGATGAAATCATAAAGAGTTGGCTTTCATACTCGAGAATGGAGGAGTAGGTATTCCGTAATTGGGCACTTAGACGGGTTAGCAGTTCTTGCTAGTTCCCGGTGGTTGTTGTAGTAATTATCAGATAGCGTGATAGGCCAACAACATGCATCCAGCAAGGTGTTTTATTGAGACCCAATTCCTCCATGACATAACATGAGACCAAACAGACATTGTGAGCAGACAATAATTGTTAGATGCCTACCTCATACTGCGTCTGTACGCAGAGAATAGTCTCGAGTGCATGAATTGAAAAGGGCCTATTCTGAATGGGCTAGGATCGGGCAGGGACCCTTTCAGGCACCGCCTGTCATCAGCGCTGTCCATGTCGGCAGAGCGAGCATGACGTCATTGGGAAGAAGCCTCGGTCGATCAGGTACGAAGATAACAAAAATAGCAGAGACATCTCGAGTTACACGTTGAATCACATGACAATTAAAGATGGAGAATCGGATGGCAGCTGGGGATTTCGGATCTGCCGACATCCTGAAGTTGTAAGTTTCTGGCCTGATGCAGTTGGGGGATTAACCAATTCCATTGATTCTTGTTGGTTCGGGGGTGCTTGATGGCCGTGATATGCCCACGAATACGCGAAGTGCTAGGCACATCACAAGGCATTTTTGCTCCTCAATCGGCGCAGGACTTTTTATTCTCCTAACTTACTCCGTACATGGCCATCAGAGGCCATAAGAGTATACATGGCAGCAAGAGAGATAAGAGATGGGTATCGTGAAAGAGACTTGTCTTTTACTAAGTAGTGATTGTCCCCCGGGCCCACCATCCTGTGGCGAAGAGATTGTCCGCCTGACCTCATCTTGCCGTGGAACGAGGGGTTAGTGTCGTTTCGTTTGAGCTTCTGTGCCAGCCTTTTTCTCGTCGAGGTTTCTCAGACAGATCCATACGGATGACGAGCATGCTGCTCTGTTACATGGCTCGTGTATAAGTACATCGCAGGTATGTAATGTTCCCCTGGACCCGTCGAGTCATGTTCAGGGATATATATGTAGGTGTCTGTTTGGCATATGTAGGAATATAACTAGCCGGGCTATTTATATTGATCTTTTCCTTCTTTGTTTTGTTACGTCGCTTCGTCGGCTGATTCTGCTTCTTTGATGTCGATATGAACTGACGATAAATCACAGCATTGTCCCCCTGTCTCCCGGTCGCTCTGTCTAATTAATCTAGCTGAGGTTCATCACACGATCGATCGACAAACTTGAGCCAGGCCAACTTTCTTAGCCAAGTGATACTCATGCTTTAACGACAAGCGATCATCATAGCGACAAAATTTCATGAGTCGCGGTTGACTTACACACGAGAAGAGGGGTTGGGAATTGCTGCTACTGAACGAGTGCGAAGAGTGAGATTGCATCTCTATGCTCACTGTGAGTTCATCACCGACGGCTATCATCGCCCGGCACTACCTAATCCTCGCTGACTTGCGCTGTTGCACAGTAACCCGATGCTAAGCAGCTGTAAGGGACATTCATAGCGCATCCCATAGCGGCGCAGGGCCTCAGCTGGCAGCGCCTAAACTCTCTAGCCCGGCCTCTGTCAGCCAATTAGACAGCCCCCAGCCAGCCACACAGCGTTACGTGTTAGGTACCTAACCCACCTAACAAGCCCCCGGCCCTGCTAAGAACCCGGCCTGACGTCTACGACTGCTGAGCCCAGCCCGAGCAGTGATGGTTCCCCAGAATGAACACCAGCACGGGCACGAACACCGGCCACCGCGCCCGCGTCCACCTCCAAACCCTCGCTTACTCTCCGTACAATCCATCGCCTCGAAATACTCTATCCGCTCGCACTCCTCCTCCTTTGAAGCGGACGATGAACGCTCGACCACTACGGCTGGGTCCATCAGAATGAGTCCACGGACCAGTATTGACGGCGATGACCGCTCGCCACCTGCTCGATATGCCGGCGAAGACACTCGGCCCACGAGCTCCAAGGAGCTTGCTGGCTGGTATATGTACGCTTTTGCGGCCGAAACCTATGTGATATGCGGTATGCCCGAATACTTCTAATCCTGACTTACAAGATGATCGCCGCTGACTCTCTGTATAGCTATATGTAAATAACAAGATTGAGAAGTCTCCTCGTTGTCGTTGCCCGCACTCACATTGATCATAGCCTCCTTTATCCCGATCCTCCTGGAAAGCCTGGCGAGAGAAAATGGAGTTCTCCTATCCGATCGCACGACCCCCTGTGGCGACAGTGTTCGAAAACACCGGGGCCCCCACGATGATGGACAGTGTATTGTCTCTATTTTGGGCGTCGAGATCAATACGGCGAGTTTCGCCATGTATACGTTCAGTATCAGCGTGCTTATCCAGGCAGCGCTGGTCGTGAGCATCAGTTGCGCTGCTGATCATGGCAACTATCGAAAGCGCCTCCTGCTTACATTCGCTTGGACTGGCAGCTTTTGCGTCATGCTCTACATCTTTATTTCCAAAGACGTTTACGTTCTTGGCGCCCTGATCGCCATCATATCGAATACGTCGTTTGGAGCCTCTTTCGTCTTGCTCAATTCATTCCTACCGGTTCTTGTTCGCCACCACCCCCGTATCGAGGAATCGGCTGAGGCTGCCATGATCAGGAACCAACATGAGAATCAAGTGCCTGATTCTCAGTCACTAGCGACATCCCCTACTCTGACGGAAAATACGCAGGGAACCTCCACGACCGCTTTACTCCGATCTAGTAACGATAATGCGGATTATTACGGCTTGCGACGTGTTCCCACGCATGAGGAACTTACTTCCATCGAGTTGAAGCTCTCGACGGAGATATCGGCGAAGGGCATTGGTATCGGTTATGGCGCTGCATTGTTTGTGCAGTGTATCTCTATCGGAATGCTTGTCGCCATGGGAAGCTCGACCTGGTCTCAACGGGTCGTACTACTATTCATTGGATCATGGTGGGCCATCTTCACGATTCCCGCGGCCATGTGGTTGAGACCGCGACCTGGTCCTCCCCTAGCGTCGACCGGCCACCAAGGCGCAAAAGCCTGGATCTCATACATCGCCTATTCTTGGAGGAACTTGTTCCGTACGATCAAGCTGGCCCGACGTCTACTTGATATTGTTTTGTTTTTGGCCAGTTGGTTCCTCCTATCCGATGCGATTGCGACGACATCCTCGACCGCCATCCTATTTGCGAAGACCCAACTGGGCATGAAACCATGGGCCTTGGGACTCATTAATGTTATCTCTACTACGACCGGCGTCATCGGCGCATTGAGTTGGTCGTATATCTCGCGACACTTTAACCTCAAACCTCACCAGACTATTCTCGGTTGCATTGCGCTTTTCGAGGTCATCCCGCTCTACGGACTGGTTGGATACTTCCCATTTGTTCAGAAATGGGGAGTGATGGGTCTCCAGCAGCCATGGGAAATGTATCCCTTGGCGGCCGTCTATGGTCTCGTTTTGGGCGGAATTAGCTCCTATTGCCGATCGCTCTATGGCGAACTCATCCCTCCAGGATCCGAAGCTGCGTTCTATGCGCTCTACGCCATCACAGACAAGGGATCCAGTGTTTTTGGCCCTCTTATCGTCGGTACCATTATTGATGCGTACGGCGAGATTCGGCCAGCTTTCTGGTTCTTGGCGGTGTTGGTTGGATTGCCTGCTCCGATTATCTACTTCATTAACGTCGAGCGCGGAAAGTCTGAAGCCGAGAAGCTCTCGCAGTCTATTGATGGATTCAAGGGCTCTGATGAAGACCGCTATGACCCGATCAACGGAGAAGAGCGTGAGGGGATGCTTGCCACCTATCAGATGGATGATGACAGGCATGTGTGAGGATACGCTGTTGTTGCATGAATCAATGGTGGAGATCTGAGTTCTTGGATCGAATTTGCATAGCGATGGCGTTCAGTAATCATTAATTGAGGGGCTCAGCTCGAGTTGACATGCGACGATAAGTGAAGTCGGTAGAAGATATTATATTCACTTTCTACGACAAGCAGAGACGACTTGTTCTGTTCGAAGTGTGCATGTGTTGTCGTTAATAGTCACGCTTGTCTTCCTATTGTTCTTAAAGTCCTGTGTTATCGGCATTTGACAAGATGCTGTACCCGCAGTGTACGACTCACGAGAGCTTACATCACTGCCGGCGCCTACGAAGTAGGTACGTAATTGTTAATCAGAAGCTCCAACGGTCTGGAACATCGTGAGTTGCGTCTTCTTGGCGTGTATCAACATGTTGTCAATTGAACGCACTTGTACTTACCTCGGCACGAAGATGTACTTGTACCAACCTCATAAACAAGTTGAAACGAGGTGCTTGTTTAGGTATTTACCAAGACAGCACTTCTATATCCTCAAGTCTCCTATGTAATTACCTATTTCATCTATAAACACTCACGTTATTCTTGAATTGGAAGGTGCACCGTAACTGTCAACTTCACAGCTAGGGCTGCCAGTCGCGGGTGTTTCCGTACCCCCGCATTATGAAGTCGAGCCCCTCGCTGCCTTGATAGTCGAATAACACCGATATCGTTCCTTCCAGCTCCCGCGGGTCTCGTCTCGAGTTTACCCGCGTCTCTTCTCGTTCTTCGTAGTCTAGACTCCAAAACAACTCTTAACCCACATCGTTGTAAGTTCTGTTATAACATCTATCTAATTCTGCATGCAATTGACGATATAATAAACTGAAAAGAGACACGCACGAAAAGAGAACGCGCGAAACCGGTCTTGCGACGAGTTCCAGGCGTTCCGAGTGCGCTTGCGATACGAGACGAGACGTGACGACGTGCGAAAACTTACCGAGGCGCGCTCGAGGAACACTCATCTTCCTACCACTCGCACGACTTAAATTCGAGAATACTTACCTGCATCGAATCCTTTGCGTTCCCCCGATCAACCGAATCCAACATTCCTTCGCGTTCCACGCCTTAGAATATACATACATACCTAACAATATACCTACCAAACTCCCGAACTCCACGCGCCCAAGATGATGACCGCCCGCAAAAGACCCCGTCCGGAAGAGACACTGGAGGCAGAATGCCCCTTCGTAGTGCTCCACCCCCACCCGCCCTCCAGCGAAAAAGAGAAGAAGAATAAGCGCCGCAAGCAATCGATCGACGACATACCCTCAGCAAAGGTCCCGCTGCAAATCTCGCCGTTTACTCCTCTGGGAAAATTTCGGAATGGGGGGAACTCGCTGGATCGACATTTTCAGGTGCAGCCACATCGGGAGTGGACGGATATGACACGATATAACAGTTTTGTCTGTACGTTCTCTTCTCTCCCTTTCTTCCGTTGTTACTAGCAATGTGAATACTAAAAACAATGCTAATGCTAACGGAAAAAAGTAAACGGGATAAAATACTTTAACGAAGGCTTCATCTTCATCGCGAACGACGCGACCGTCGACCCAGCCGCGAAAAAGACAAAGACGAAACCCGCGGAGAAAAGCAGTCAATGCAGTCTCCGCCGCGACGATGATTGGGTTGCGAAAATCCTCGAGATCCGCGCCAGCGACGAACATCATGTGTATGCGCGTGTTTACTGGATGTATTGGCCTGATGAATTACCGCCTGGCACGCTGGAGGGGAGGAGAGCCGTTCAGGGACGGCAGGGGTATCATGGGAAGAATGAGTTGATTGCGTCGAATCATAGTATGTGTTTCCGGGGCATCTTTAAAGAAGAAAGGGCATTTTATAGGGGACTAACATGTGGCAGTGGATGTCATCAACGTCGTCAGCGTCACGGCACAGGCGAAAGTGAATCAATGGGACGAGACGGACGAGGACGAGGTGCAGAGTGCGCTTTACTGGCGACAGGCTCTCGATGCTGGGACTTTGGAGCTCACGGTAAGATCACCTACTTACCTTGATTCAAAGGGGATGTTAACGCAGTGATAGCCGGCATTACCAAGATGTAAATGCCAGCGTCCCGAGAACCCGGACAAACAACTCGTCAACTGCACGAATACGCGATGTAAACAATGGCTACACGACGAATGTCTCATCGACGATGTCCTGACGAGGACGTTCGCGCGTCTGGGGACGGATAAACCGCATCCGAAGGGGGCAAGGGCGAAACCGTCGCGGTTGAGTGGATCGCCGGTTAGGCCTGAAGACGGTATGACACCGTTAAATAACGGCACTCCGGAACCGAGACGGGGTAGGGGCCGGAAACCGGAGAAGAAACCGTACGAGGGTTTGTTTGAGGCTGTTACGTTGATTGAGAGGGACCCGCCTGTTTTTGAGATTCGCGATCTGAGGAAGGGGGTTTCTGGGGGTGCGAAGACGTGGACGGAGCCGGTTTATTGTTTGCTTTGTGGGACGAATATTGTTTGAGGGTGAGGGAAAAGTGATGGTATATGGGGTGGCGTTTGGGGTATGATACCTGCGGCCATGGGGAACTTGGTTGGAGTTCAGGGTCAGACATCAGGGAGTAATAGCTCATGCTGACGGCAAAACGGTTGGGTGCGGATTTGAAGACTCTTGTGAGCTGTACGGAGTCTGGTTACATGGAAAGGAAGCATGGGAGTCTCGATACAGGTAAAAGTTATAGCTGAGGTAGAAAAGACCGTGGCTAGATTATCTTTTATGGGTTTTGGGCGGATTAGTGATGAGATTTGTGAGGTATGAAATCGTACATGAGACATGCACCTTTCTTTGCGTCGCATGGTTTTGTATGCTGACTTCTGAGGTGTCTCTTTCATCTCAAAGAGATAGTCAAATATATAATTTCATCTCATCTTTATTTTTATATTTTAATTCGAAAAATGTCGTCGGATTAAGAATGAGTCCATCCATGGCGTCAATCATGACTTGCAGAAAGCGGTGGCACCAAGCCAGCCAAAGCCAGCCCAGCCGGTCGAAACCGCCGGCCGGCGCTCGTAAGCCAGCCAAAGCCCAACTGCGCCCCGCTTTTGACGATTTCAGGGGGGAAGCTCGATCAATTGAACCCCACCATCCATCCGTATGCCACCTGCACCGCTCCAGCTGCTGCCACCGTTCATTCATCCCGTCTCCTCTCCTAACTCTCGCCTACCTAACTTCGAGACGAAGTAATCAACGAACACTATAACGCCGACTTGATATCCTGGTTTCGGAAACAAGGAAACTTGGGATAATATATAAGAGTGCGAACTCGAGATTCTACTTTCTTAAGGACACGAATACAGCTACTCATCCAAAATGGCGGCCGCCGATCCCTTTGACTCGGCACTGTACGTACTCTCTCTACGACCCTTGACATGGACTTCCAATACGAAGACCAGAAATAGAGCATAGGAAAATGGATAGAGAGTAATAGTAGCTAACGACCCCAGCGACCTCCTCCGCCGTCTCAACCCCAAACACACCTCCGACCACCTCAACGCCCTCATCTCCATCGCCCCGGACCTCACCGAGGACCTCCTCTCCTCCGTCGACCAGCCCCTCGCCGTGCGCCGCTGCCGCCAGTCCGGCCGCGACTACCTGCTCTGCGACTACAACCGCGACGGCGACAGCTTCCGCTCGCCCTGGAGCAACGAGTTCGACCCGCCGCTGGCCGAGGGCGGTAACTCTTCTGCGTCGGGCGGTGCCGGCGGGGACGAGAACAGTGCCCCGACGCTGCCGAGCGAGAAAGTCCGGCGCATGGAGATCAAGGCGAACGAGGCGTTCGATGTCTATCGCGAGCTGTATTATGAGGGCGGTGTGAGTAGTGTGTATTTTTGGAATTTGGATGATGGGTTTGCGGGTGTTGTGCTGCTGAAGAAGGGTGAGTTCTCTATTTCTGAGATTAGATATTTATGGGGGAAGGGGAGGAGGGATGGGAGGAAAAGGGGTTCATGGGATTTGTGCTGATTTGAGACAGTGGCTACCCCCGGCGCTAGCAGCGAGGGAACCTGGGACTCCATCCACGTCTTCGAGGCCATCGACCGCGGCCGCTTCACGCAGTACAACCTGACGTCGACGGTCATCCTGTCGCTGGCCATGACATCCTCGGGAACCGAGGGGCTCGGCGAGATGGACCTCTCGGGCAACATGACGCGCCAGGTCGAGATCGAGCTGCCGGCGGAGAACGACGAGCAGCAGATTGCCAACATCGGCAAGCTGGTCGAGGACATGGAGCTGAAGATGCGCAACTTGTTGCAGGAGGTGTACTTTGGCAAGGCGAAGGACGTGGTGGGTGATTTGCGCAGCGTGGGCAGTTTGAGCGAGTCGGCGAGGGATCGGGAGGCGCAGATGGATATTATTGGGAGTATGAAGCGATAGAGGGGACGGAATGGTAATGAGGTAGAGTGAATATTCGATGTCTTTCTATTTTTGATAAGGGGAACTTCCATCGTGATTCTACTTTACGGGTTCGAAGGAATAGACGAGATTCATGACGTATGGTGCTCGGTTCTGCTCCCTTTCTAGAAAAGAATGGTACGCTACATGGGTCTACAGATCGGTTCAAGGTCGCCGAGATACATATCAGCTGTGAGGCTTCTCGATGGCCTGATCTGTTGTTCATTATGAGCTGAAAGCTACTACTTACGACCTACCCCTTATCTCTTGACTGGCCGAGGCTCCAGCTTGGTACTCGCTCCACCGTACCAGAAAGTGCCATCGAGGGTTAAAACCGCGAGAGTCGACAGGAACTTGATTGGGGTTCACCCCTGTCAGGGACTGAATTATGGAAATACGAGTAGTCTTCGGGCTTCTCAAGGAGATAACAGATCCATGTTGCGGCTTTGAGCGGGCCTGCATGATGACGTTAAACCCGTGGCGGCCTCCAAGGGGTATTTCGTACGGTACGGCAAGGTAAGGTGAGGTAAGGTAAGAGCCGCCTCGTGTAGCCGGCGATGCTAAGCTTTTCGCCGGGGTTCATTTAATGTAGATGGTTTAATGTAGATGTAAAAGAAGGGCAAATTACTTGGTATGGGGCGAGAGTTGGGACTGCCGAGGTATGTTTGTCAAGTATGGATCTGGGTGAATGGAGTCTCCGGGGCTGAATGTTGAAAAAAATGCGGTTGAGTATAGACAGGCAAATGCATGAGACAGTTAGGCAAGTAATTCGTTCCCTCGCCTGTTGAGACCATGTCTGTCTGTTTTTCTCCATTTTACAGACCCCTGTTTCTTTACCAAACACGCGGAACAAGGATGAATTCCACGCGGACGGTCAGAACGAAAGCGAAACCGAAACGAAAAGAGACCGATGGGATAATTTGCCCGTATTGAATCGAGAAATCTCATCTTCATCGGTTCGGGTCATCCAAGTTGTTGGGGAGACATGATCGACAGGTTGCGGAATCATGGTTTCGAGGGCACGGCCCGGATGTCGAGTCAGGTTTGACACAGCCCACGGGTAGTAATAAGCAATTGCTTGTGTTGTGAGAAGCTCGGGTGAAAGTTCCCTGCCGAGGATGGCGCTTTTGCCAGTTTCTTACAGGATGTTAATCGTATTTGTTATTGCTCACACGACTGATATTATAGAATCTATTATATTTTATATATTTCTACAGGTATAAAATACCACGTGTGGATCGACGTTTCATCGCCTCATAACTGTCCCGTGCTCACCGAGACGGGAGGTACTTTTAAATTTTTTCTTTTTCGATGCCGAGATACTGTCCCGAATAGTTGGACGAAGTAAGCGGGTTTCAAACAGGGTACGCAAGGTCCGGTCTCAATGTGTCATGTTTGAGGTCTGAGGTTCGGTTGAGCGAGTCGTGAATGCGCATGCAGGTTTAGATAGGCGTCGTATATTCCCTTTTTCTACTGGTATTACGAATACCTAGGTAGTGTAAGCCGTAGGTAGGTATCAGCTACGGAGTACTACTATGGAAGAGGATCCTTTCCCGCCGCGGGGCTGCGGAGTGCATCCGGACAGTCCAACCTGATTCGAGATAGAGGAAACGGGAAGGATTCCCTTCCAAGATCCCTTACCTTGCCTCGCCATGTCTCATCCTGCGGAACGTCAACTTCCTCGTCGTTTGAGTACGAATAAAGAGGTAAATAATAAGCATGAGCCCGTCAATCTGACCGGTCTGGTTACAACTGCAGATCCCCAGGCGTCCGAGACATACATGGGTAATTACCGTGAATCGACGCCTTCTAGAATATCCACGGTCTCGCTTCTGGCATTGTTGCAGGCTGAGTCAACGTTGAGCCCGTGGTTCATCATCCCTTGCATTGCGACCCGTTGTCGGAATGCGAAGGGTAACTCATTAAGTGACCCTATAATGCAACCCTAACTATTGATTGGCGCTGTGTTCTTTATTTGGGTCTTTTATTTTTTCTCGATTCTTGTTGGGGATAAAAACAAAGGTATGGACGATGAAACAGGACCTATGAACAGGGATATAAATGGACGGATATACGGGTTAGTTGCGTGTTTATTATATGTTAACGGCAAGGGTTTTCTTCTCTTTATTCTTTAACGAACTGTTTACTCCGTTGGTCCTCGGGACTTTCGACAAATTCCACAACGAACAAACGAAAATAAGACGAAAATGTACGGATTTTACCCAAGGTAGGCATGCAATTAATGCAACATCTGCAAGGGGGTTTCATCAACACCCAAATGATTGGACCGAGGCGCCGATCAATCAAAACAGTGTGGGTTCTGTTGCTTCCATCGAAGCCTTCTAGAAGCATTCTAGAAGCTTTCTGTAACGTGTCTAGTTCGCACCCCGGTCACTTTGCGGAATTGCACTAATTTCTGGGAATCCTGGCCAATTGCAGATCCCATTTGACGTAATGTACCTGCCTTGTACCCTAGCGTAATTACGTCAGGGTCAGAGGTACGGTAGGTACAAGTACCGTTACAGTCCGCACCCCCTGGACCGGGGTCAGGGTCAAGGGTCAAGGGTCAGGGTCAGGGTTGGGGTACATATGTAGGTCCTGAATGAGTGGGAGGATGAACCCGTGACGGCTTTGAGCGCGGCTGATGATGCATAAGAAACACATATCACGCAGTACTTTAGGAGTTTTGTAGTCCCGGCAAGCTCGTCGTCGGGTTATCATATCCGATCAGCAGGAAGAAGTGCTTAATCGTGTGTTTTGGTTATCGGCGTTGGCGGCGTAATCAGCTCCTGAGCAGCATCATAACGGATGTCCTATCTGAACCCGATTGTGTCATTGTGGCAATGACTACAAACGGTCGTGTACTTAGACCAATGGTTAGTTGATGGCAACAGCCGAGAACGATAAGGAAAACAACGTCATCAGAACGAGTCCGGCAGTTTACGAAAAACCTGACTGTTACCTACTCGCGCTTTTCCTCGGTGGCGTTTTTTCCCATTGGCGTCTAACAACGTTACCGGTCTGTTGTATTCTTACTGTATCGAAGACTCGTTTTTGTTTCTCGATCTATCCCGGTCCTTGCTTTTCTCTGGCAAACAAAACAAAAACAGGTTAAACTCGTACGGGGCCATTTTATCTACCGATGATCATCTTGCCGCCGTGCTACTAACTCGTCGGCTTGTTCATATGGCTCGGGTTGCCTCTTGATCAAGCAGTCAACATGTCACGTTACATGCATCTTTTCCCAATGCGTACAAATGAAATTAAGTCAATGATTGTTCAACGTCTCTGTCCTCGTCTGTTGACTAATTCTATTATTCTGTCGACTATGTATGTAAGACAGGGTTTCGTCGATCTCTGTTCTCGGGACAGATATTACGTGTCCCGGAAAAGTTCTATAAGCAGAGCACAAATCGACATCAGGACGTAACGGGAATTATAATGCGTGGGTGTAAGTGTCAGTGTCAGTGAGTGTCAGTTTGAAGGGTAGGAGGAATGTATGGGGTTGTCTCATGGTGAGGCAGTTAAGCGAGATGGCTTGGACTACTCGACTCACTAAGCACTTACACAATCTCACAAATGCTCCCTAGCTGCCAGGCTATACACTTACAAAGCCGGGCCATGTGGGCACATCTCGCAGCTGCAGGTTTTTTTTTGTTTTGTTTTGAATCGTAGATTCATAACAGAAGTACCCTGATATAGCAACAAGTACCGCCGTGAACAAAACAGCAAGTGAAATGATCCTGGCTCGTCCCGGAGATGTCAAACTCGCTCAATCTCCCGATGCCCAATGCTAATATCAACGCCCGTTTTAGTGTACGGTACCCAACCCAGTTCGAGGTAAGGACCCGGAGTGCTTCATCACGCCCCAAACTATTGGCTCGGACGGGTAAATAGTGCAGACAGCTGTCCCCATTTGTGACCTTATGGAGTTAAGTGGGAGTGACCCTTCTGCTGCTGTTTTAATTCTCCGAGACGGCAAATGGCTGCGAGTTGCAGAAATACCACGATGGATACGTGCTGAATCCCTACCACTTACACTACATTACTGCTTATCCGCACGTACATGTGTGTAAGTGCGTGCGGGAACGGAGAACGGGGAACGGGGACGGGAGGTCCCACATCCAAGGGAGCCTAAGGCAGCTGCTTTTTTATTCCGTATTCCGTTCGAGACGTGCATTATTATTTCCGTTATGATATGTAAGTCACCACTGGTAAGAGAAGAAGTCACGAACTCGAACTCGAACACCGGCCATTTCTTCCGTCTGATAGCGTAATATCACGCTGTGAACACTGCCCAGCGCGGTTAGTGCCCTTGTGATATAGGCCCACGGCAGGTAGCACGGGAAGGTCGGGTACCTGTACCTGTACTTGGCAGGCCCTGCCAGCTCTGGAGGCATTGCGTAGCGTGGGCCAGGAATGGCACCCTAGCGTGTGTACCTAAGGTACGAGTACATGCCCTGGGCCCGTTGTCTGGTCCTCGTTTCCCCGCTAATCCCTTTTCTGTTCTTATTACAGGACTGGCATCTTCTCTCGTTTCCTCTCTTCCTCCCCCCCACCTCTCCCCCCCATCATTATTTACCTACTCCTGCTTCTGGGCAGACCCGGTATCCATTATCTATTCTGTAACCACCCTACCCTCAAGCCTCCTGAGCGGCGCATATTACCTGCCATATTAAACCATCGTCTCACCCCCTCCACCCTCTCTTGTCCACAAAACGCCTCGAGAGCAGGCTTGGTAATTTCAAATTGGAATCCTCTAACCGGGTGCCGGCAGCTAAGAAACCCTTCCCGTGCTGCCTTGTGTTGCCTCGCCATCTTCTAGATCCAGCCCATTTATCCCATCCAGCCCGTCTACTTACTCTTCAACCCACTTCATTCTTCACGTCGTCCCGCCACTTCTTGGGAAGCCAGGACCACTCGGACCCAGTCAGCCTTAGACCTGAATCTGTTGACCCAGCCCCAAGACAAGGACACGCACTTAAATGAGCCAATATCAGCTCCATCTCACCGCGAGAAAGACTCACTCGAGCTAAATAAATAAACACCAATTCCACTCCGCGATCCCGCTTCGTGCCCGACTGGCATCTGCTGCACATTCACGTCTCCTTCAGACACGTTTATGCTGGTACATAATCGCACACCGCTGCTAGGCTCTACTCGTGATCACCTCTTGTTTACCGGAGCTTCCTCTGTGCTCCTAACCTTCCGGCGTTCTTCGATCTCCCTCTCGGCTGTTGAGCCCTCTGAAGTGCGCCGTCCCCTCGCTCTCACCGTCGATCTAAGCTCCACGACACGTTCTCACCGATCTCACAATGGCTTGCGAAAAACCATCCGTACTGATAATTGGAGGTCTGGGGTATATTGGACGGAACCTGGCCAAGTTTATCGACGATAACGACCTCGCCTCGGAACTGCGGCTTGTCGACAAGGTCCTCCCTCAGCTGGCATGGCTTGCCCCCGAGTTCGAGAAGGCTTGCTCGGCACCACACTTCATGCAAGCTGACGCCAGCAAAGAACGTGAGTTGGCCTAGACTTACAAACCCCCGCTATGATTCCTCCTACGCCATCCTTCCGGAGACGGTCCTTTACTAATATACTAGGGCGTTCGTACAGAGGCTCTTCCCCGCATCTTCGACCGGGCCGACGGCAAGCAATGGGATTATGTTTTCAACTGCGGCGGTGAGACAAGGTATTCTCAGGAAGATGAGGTCTACAAAGTCCGCTCGCTGGGCTTGTCGTTAGCAGTTGGCAAGGAAGCGGCGAAGCGTGGTGTAAAATGCTTCATCGAGCTCAGCACGGGTATGGTGTATAAGCCGAACTCGTCACCCAGTAAAGAGGGTGACAAGCTTCAGCCCTGGAGCAAGATTGCTACATACAAGGCTCAAGCGGAGCAGGAGTTGGCCAAGATTGAGGGGTGAGTACCCAACCACGATGAGAAGAGACGGTGTGGAGTGAGATGAGGTGACTGACAATTGTGACTGTAACAGACTGAACCTCCTTATTGTACGGTTGCCTCACGTCTATGGTCCATATGCGTCACAATGGGTTGCTACGGCACTCTGCTTGGCTCGCGTATATCAGTCGCTCAACGAAGAGATGAAGTGGCTATGGTCGAAAGACCTCCGGACGAACACGGCTCATATCGACGATGTCACCCGGGCCCTATGGGATGTGGCTTCTTGGTACACCAATGGCAAGAGCAACTGGGATACCAAAGCGATGGGCAACATCCCGATATTTAACGTTGTCGACAAGGGTATCACGACGCAGGGCACCATGGCTCAGATCATCGGTGAGGTGTTCGGAGTAAAATGGTCCTTCCAGGGTCAAATCTGGAGCAATTTTGCTCGTCTGAATATGGACAGCGTGGTGGACGACGTCAACGACGACGTTCTCGGACCCTGGGCGGATCTTCTTGGTGAAGCGAAAATTACAAGACCAGGACCGTTGACTCCGTTTATGGAAAAGGAGCTCCTGAAGGACACGGATCTCAGTATGGACGGTAAGCGACTGGAAAAGGTCGTGGGCTTTGAGTACAAGAAGCCGACCATCACAAAGGAGCTGGTCTTGGAGGTAATCGAAAGCTACAAGAAGATGAACTGGTGGCCTTAACGGAGGGCGGAGGAGAGAGAGAAAGAGAAAGAGAAAGAGAGATGTTCTGGTAACCCCGAAAGAGATTTTTACTATTGCGACTCCGCACCCTTGACCGGAAGAAGTCGACATGCCTTGGCGTGGTTGCAGCGAGAGTGGGAATTGTACCAAATGACTGGATGACTTTTGAACTTGACGGGCGAATGGTTCCCGCGCGCGCGACTTTGTTGGGCAACACTGGATAGGGCCGGCCGTTCCTTTTTCATCGCTCCTTTTTTTTTTCCCATTTATTTTATCTTACTACTACCCCCCTTCCCTTTACCTTATCAGAATTTTGTTGGGATGTTTTGTTTTCTTGTCGAACGGAAAAAAAGAAACACAAGACATACGAGAAGCTACCGGGTTTTATTTGACAAAAAATGGAAAAGAAATCTGTATGAATAGGATATCCCTTCTTTATTTTTTTTATAATCTTGTCCGAGGGACAGGAGAGAGAGACACACAAACAGACACACGTTAACATATAACATAAAATAGGCTTATACAACAAACAACAAAACAACGTCTTTGCACATCCGTTCTGTTCTTTCGCTAGCAGCGAGCGTTAGAGATAGGATGTGATCCCGGTGGTTTCTGCCTATCTATACTGAAGACGGGGTGTTTTTTCGAATTTGATTTTTTCTTTTCTCTATCGTCTTGTTACTGGAATAGGCAGATGAGAAAGTAGGTAGGTAGGTAGGTAAAAACGGACAGACGGACGGGCTGAAAATCTATATTACTGAACATACTGCATATCGAGTCCTACTCTGATACTACTTTGCTCTTATCTTCATGGCACGCACTGTCTTGTTCGATGAAGTTCTAGAGGTTTTTTATCTGTTTTGCGACCTAGGTAGGTAGGTTTTGGTGAGAAGGGAAAGTGAGGGATGGTATAATCATTTATGCGTTCGCTCGCGAGCTGAAAGATAGAGTACCTCCACTAGATATTCAGCTGTGTTGTCGAGTTGCAATGGAAGGATTGGGATGCGACCTCGTTTTTTCTTTCTTCATCCTTCTCTCTCCCATTCTTTCTGCGTGATTGATGGGGCGATATCTCTCTGATGGGGCAAGAAGTAATCCGAGTTGCTGGGACCAGGACCCCTTTGACGTTAACGAACGCAGCTGAAGAGTAGGATTTAAGCTATGCGGTTCGAGACCCGCGCCAGGGCAAAGCTGTGAGGCACGGTAGATGCGAGCTGCTTACCGGGACGGTTAGTGGCGGCATGTATAGTTTGGTGGGGGCGGCTTTTTGCCTGGGTTCTGGGTCCTCGGTACTCGTAGACTGTATAGTACCTACGACAGCTTGAAGAAGGGAAAGGAAAGAAGGAGGAAGAAGGGTTTACATCACAGGATCGTAGGGAATACGTATGCCCGAAATTGTTGTTGTCGAGAACGCTGCCAAATCAATGGTACGGAATACGGAATGTGTGCAGGAAATACTGTAGAGGCTAGAAAGGTCGTGTGAAGAGCTAGAAGAGGTCGTGTGAAGCCTGACAGATACGGATCCGGTTAAGCTGGTGGGGAAACGAGCAACGAATGCCGGCATGGGGCTACGGATATGGCTTAGGCGGTTCCTCTGTCGGGCGTGGTGCGTATGCGTAGGGGTACCATTGCCTCGGCGGCCAAGAATATGCAGGACAGACAGAGGGATGGTTCGTTAGCTTGTGATACGAGGGGACCTTGCAAACAAAAATGAAGGTGACTGGCGAATTCGCCTCAATGGTATGATTGAGCTGAGAAGGTGGTGAATGGATTACTGAGGTGGGAAATACTGTAGGAAATACGGGCGGAATACGGAACGTGACTAGGCAAGTAAGGTTAAGGTGAGGTAAGGGTCGTAGTTCAGTAGGAAGTAGCGAGCAAGCAAAAGTACGTACGGCGGGTAGACGGGACGGAGGAAAGACGGACGGAGTTAGAGTATATATAGAGGGTGGGATCGGCGGGATTGTCGTTTCTCTTCTTCAACCATCAATCACGCTCTCGAGTCCCCCCCTTTTTCTATCACGCACACGCAATTGCGCCTGGCTATATTTACCCAACCTTCTCGCAAGTTTTGAGAATCAAGACAACTCTCTCATACAAACGTTACGAATCAATCGTTCAAAATGGCGGCTCCAGCGAACAAGACCATTGTTGATCTCAGCGGGAAGTGGACTTTGGTGAGTAATCACAGCTATTCAGTTTCACGACTTCTGTTCGTCTGTCTTGTCATGTTCGACTAGCTATTAGCTGGCCTCATCTCCAACCCTCTTACTCATCCCCCTCAATCCAACCGACTAACACACCCAGAACAAAACCCTCTCAGACCCCACCGACCCCGCCCTCGCCCTCCAAGGCATCGGCTGGATCCTGCGCAAAGGCATCGGCGCGGCCACCATAACGCTGAGCATCACGCACTACGTCGACGAGTCCAGCACGACGCACATCGACATCGAGCAGAGCGCCAGCGGGCTCTCGGGCACGACGGAGCGGCGCACGCTCGACTGGACAGCGCGCGAGCACAAGGATTGGATCTTTGGGCGCGCGGAGGGCCGGTCGAAGTACGTTACTCTGCCCGAACTTGCCGAGATGGTTAAGGAAGGTGGGGAGGCGCGGACTGAGGGGTGGTGCGAGGATGAGTTTTTGGCGCAGGATTGGATTGAGGAGGAGGGGGGAAAGGTCGTGTTGAATAATGTGAAGGGCGATGCGGGATGGATTGCGACGCAGGTTTGGGGGTTCCAGGAGGTTGGTGGGGAGAGACGGTATGTGAGGAATGTGGTTATTGCCAAGGGGGGTAAGTTTGAGGCGTTGAAGATGATTTATGATTTTGTGGAGTAAATGGGATGGTATGGACGGGATGGATGGTAATGGGAAGGGAAGGAGGACGGATGCGCTTTGCTATGCGTGGGATAGATGTCGAGAATCGATGAGATTGAGGCGCAAATACCACGTGTATGTCTTGGTCGCTTAAGCATGCTTATTCTCACGATGGCTTTGTGAAGCGACGTCATGCGATTCAGATTGAGAGACCAATTCTAGCTGATCAAACTATCCTCATTGCGATTTTGGTCTGCTTCCTGTGTTAATGACAGCTCGGAGGGCAGTAATATTAGATGAGGTCACTGAATGAGGGGCCATATAATACGAGTCTTAAGGATCTGAAATAGACGACGGTTAAGAAATTCAATCCTGCTAGTCTCCATTCAAGAACTCACGTCAATAGCATTGTGTACAATTGTCTCAATTAGCTCGTTGCCATGTTCTTTTGATTTGCTATGCTTGAAGACAAAATCGTTTTAAAATCGCCTAAACTGACAGGACAATATGTAGTAGTTGTCGTTCTGACTGTGGGTTCCAGACCGTGATGAGAAGAAGCAACCCCTCAGACTCCTGCCATGATAACTAGATCATCAGTATTAGATAGAGGTAAGTTACCTAGATAGCGCAATGCAACGGCCGATGGATGAATGTTTGATCGTAGGGGTTCAGGGAACTGCGTAAAGACCAAAAAGGGGCATCTCCGTATCTTTTCCGTGAGCAGATAATCGTTCATCAACCTTGTGACTTATCGATCAATCGCTCAAGCCGGCCTCCTCTTAACAAACTCCTCCAAATCCGCCCTCGTAGCAACACCCAGAACAAACCTCCTATCCTCATCCGTAATCACCGCAAAATCCTGCTTCTGCCCCGCACCCGCACCCTCAAAGAACGCCTCAAGCTCCTCCAGCGGCGTGTCCAGCGTAATCACCGTGTACCGTCGTCCCTTGCGCTGAAAGCGCACCATGGCTGCCGAAAGCGGGTCGTCCTGCTTCACGGCGCCCGAGTCGAGACGCGCTTGCAGCGTCGGGATGCTGATGTAGCCGAGGAGCGCGCGTGTCTTGGAGTCGACGATGGTCAGGTGCGTGTAGTCGCGCTCGAAAGCCGAGACGAGGGCGAGGGAGATGGGGTCCGTGGGGTTGAGGGAGAGGGCGGCGGGGGGTTCGAGGTCCTGGACGGTGGCCTGGAATTATAAAATAAAACCTATTAGCTGGGCTTGATCGTATTTCGTGGTGCTGTTGTCGATGACTGTGGTGATGGTGGTTGTCGTGACGCCAACGTCACGGTCTGAGAACTGAATCGTGCTAGCTTGACTCGCTGCTTACCCCGCGGTACCGCGATGACCACTTGGATACAAAGGGCGTCTCGCTCGATGACCCAATGGGTGCTGCGCTTTCTGCGGATTGCGCCATCGTTGTCGGTGTTAAGGATTTGCTGTTTCTATTTCAAAGCGCCGAACGGATCCGGGAGAGAGAAGATTCTTTGGTGCTCTGACAGAAACCGGGAAGCGTCTGTCTTGCGAACCCGACTATCTGGTAACGTGGAGATGGAATCGGCGATGTCCAAGCAATTGTATTCTCGGATCGCTGTGATATGCCCCTGCTTTGCGGCGACTTGGCGATTCTGCCGTGTGTACTGTGGTGTGGTGTTGAGAGGAAATGGATCGTCGATGATGAAGCTGGCTTGCTTAACGACAAGCTCGAATTATTAGTTAATACCTCCCCTGGTGGGGCGAGAGAACGGGCTTAGTGGGGGTGCTGCGCTTTTCCCATCACATCCTGAAATCGGAAGCCACATCCAAGCCTGGGCGTCTCCTGGATCCCGTCTATGCTGGATACGGATTAGGTGCGACGGAAGTTTTGCCGGGAATCCGTTTAAATACGGATTTCACTTTCAAAGGTCGTTCTTTTTCCATGAAACAGTTTTTATGAGAATCAAGAATATAACTTCATTTGAGTGAAGATATTCACGCACGCATAATGGTGAGATGCGCTGAGCGGAGAATCGATGTCTATTCCCTGGGCTGATCATCTCACCCATCACCATCCAAAACATAACCCCAACATCAATCTTTGAAAAAGCGCCTGTCTCTCCCTCTGGTATCTCAAACCTCCGTGTTGAACTCGAGTTGTTCTTTTTCCTTCTTCTCCTTTCCTCTCTATCAATGGGGTATCTCGTTCATTGACAGAAACCAAAACCATTCACCAAAATGTTAAGAATTCATCCCCCACGCACCCTTCCTTGAGAGAAACGAACAGCGATCAGGAGAGAAGCAATGGCGTGATTGATTCACAGCCAGTCTCACCGAAACGAATGAAATATAGTACATCTTTCCCTATTAAATCCACCCCCTATTCTCCTCTTCATGTGTGCTGAAGATGTCGATTATTTCTTGAACATGCCAAACAGCTTATATTTCAACTTGTCGGCGAGACCCTGGTTTGGAGGTCGAGCAGCGACAGCGACGCCGTTCTGATGGGGCTCCGGCTCGGGCGCGCGCACGACGTTCGCAGCGCCGCCACGACCGGTATGAAAGCCGCCGTCAACGGAAGGGCGGATGGCGGCCTCGGGGACATAATCCCTGTCGGCGCGTGCGGCCGGCGGGGTGTCTTTGTCGGCGATATTAGCTGCACCTGTTTTGTGGGTAGAATGATACAAGACCGGGTGGTCAGCCTGGAAAAACTCGGGGGTTTTCTTCGTTTTGTATGGATGGAAAAGGGGACTAATAGGGGGAAGAGGTGAGATGGGAGTAAAACTTACCTCCGCGCCCGGTGCTGTATGCGCCGTCGCCATGCGTGCCGACTGCACCCTGGCGCACGATGGAGCCGTCGACGTACTCGGTCTCGTCCGGGTTGATGTTTCCCGCGCCGCCGCGACCGTGCGAGATTTCACGGTTCGACATGATGGTGGATTGATCGATGTAAGGGCTGAGAGGATTTGTCAGTCATGGCGGATGTGACCTGAGACAGTGAGAAGAATTCGTCGATGATCCTGTCGATGCTTTTATAAAAAGGGGAGAAGGGGGCTGTGTCGAGTGATGTGATGATGCTGTCGTACCACGCCGGCCAGATTCGCTGGTGCGCTTGCGAGTAGACTTTGAGCGAGGAAGGGCTAAGTATAGGCTATGACATACAAATGCGCTTCGAGGCGATCTAGGTACTAATGACAGTATCGTGTGATGGCGAGTGTACGAATGCTGTTAAGGCCGTAGAATTCGGCAGTCTGTAGCGGTTAATATCTCACGCAAGGGGGAGCAAGAGTGAGAATCTGACGAGAGCGCGATCGGTGAGAGTTGAATTGTTTTTATTTGCCTGTTTTCTTTTCTTTTCCTCTGCCAAAATACACAAATAACCCATGCGGTAATTACTGTACTCGCTTCTCGACGCCTCCCAGGATCGTAGGATGTGATAAGACGGCACCATATCATTTGCCTGGGCCTGGTTTTAGCCAAGTCTCAGGGTGAGAGAGAGAGAGATAAGTGGGAGAGGAGGGGAGCCATCAGTCATGTACTGCTAGATAACAGCAAGCTGACGTAGGTACGGCCGGCGAACGGCGGGGCCCAGCTTATGATCGACTCCACTCCATCTGCTGCACTAGCGAGGGGCGCCCCTGTCAGCGTGGCATGTGGCTCTGTCGCGCACCAGCGAGGGACGCTAGAGGTACGGAAATGCGATGAAACCAGACTGTGGGCTAGACTTCATCGGGTAGCATCTGTTCTCCGAATTCGTTACCCCACACTTCTTAAGGCCGATCGGCGCAGGGACTCCAGTCTTTCTTCTTCTTGACCGAAGTGATCAATCAATCTGGTGCAAGTTGCATCAATGTTTCACTAGCATCTCGATTCCGTACCTGAACAATGTTCTTCACGAGAGGGTCACTCAAGCTTAATCACCACGATTCTTCACGTTCAACTTGTGATACTCATTCTGTTCCATTGCCATGCTGGCTAGGTGACTGTGATATATAATCCGTGATTCGCCAATCGGTCATTGATGTGCCTTGAACTCATTGCTTTGCTATCCGAGTATGCCATCGCATGAACGCCTGCTTTCAAATGGACAACCTCAATGTCAACACGACTGAGAAGAACCAATCATTTACGAAATCATGAAGCGATCCATTGATGGCTCGACCGTTGCAAATGAGGGGAACCCCATTTGCGTGGCGTTGGGAGGTCACAACCATCCATCTATGCAGGGCGCACGGCTTCGAGGATTCCATCCAGTCACAACCATCCGGCACTCCATGAGAACTCGGGGTTGCACTGGCCCTCATGGCTGCCTGCATATATCGTGAGTCCAGTCCAATCGCTTGTGATCATGACGTGGGAAAGAACATGCACGTCTTTGCACCTCCCCAGTTCGAAGCTCTTCTTTGTCCTGAGAGCACATTGTCTCAGTCGAATTCCATAAGTGCCTCGTGGTTGTTTTCGTGAGTATCGCACGTAGACGCATGTTGACCTACGGAATACCGGTTACCTTTCATATTTATCTCCTAGGATATCGATGCGTTGCAAATGAACATCATCTCCATGGGGTTTGGAAAGGCCTTCACGGCTGTGCTGGCCTACCTAGGCTCGGACGTCCTCGCGCGCGCTCACTTTAGGGAATGTGTTGAAATAAGGGAGGTCAACGAGCGTAAGTCATGATCAACCATCTTCGTAACACCCAACTGACGAAAAACAGTTGTCCAGCCAGTATACCAATCCCTGCCTGTGGGATCCATCAAACCCGAAGGATGGCTCAAAGACCAGATGGAGAAGTCCGCTACTGGACTCGCCGGCAATCTTTTTGAGTTCTATCGCTTTGTGAAAGACTCCGTATGGCTCGGCGGTGATACAGAATACTCTGACCTCCATGAGTCTGCACCATATTGGTTCAACGGCCTCGTTCCCCTTGCCTTCGGTCTCGATCATCCTAGTTTAAAGGCCCAAGTGAAAACGTTTCTGGATTATATCCTGGACCATCAACAGCAAGACGGATGGATCGGTCCAGAGACAACGCCACAGACTCGGGGATTATGGGGACGATGCTATATCATGCTTGGACTCATGGTATGTAAGCTCTCTTCGAGAATTCGCATCTAATCATTCCCTGTGGAAGAAATTGGGTAGAACAACATGAAAAGGGCTCGAGGTTATGGCCATTTCTAACCTCCCCCAAATCCTCAACCCGACCGTGGCATTCTATAGAACGCAACGTTTATGCTAAAGTGATGCCAGCAATACGCTCAAGCCGACTCTTCCGAAACAGAGAGGATAGTCGATGCTATGCATCGATACGTCGAGTTGGTTCACAGCATGCTGCGAAATAACTTCACAGGTCTAATCCCAAAAGAGGGCGATATTTTCGACGAAGCTGGATGGGGACCGGCAAGAGCTCATGAAATGCACATCCCTTTACAATGGTAAGTGAGTCTCAGAAAAGCTAAAGGCCACTATTTACCTTGAAACAGATTTTAAGAATCTAACTTGCCCTCAACTTGCAAGATATTATGAATGCTGACGTCAAAATGGTAGGCTCTACGAGAAGTATCCGCAGAACAACTCGGATCTGATCTGGGAAACTATGGATCTCATGATCCAAGGCAGCACAGAGGTATGCAACTCGGGTATTCCAGCGCCTTTTCTCATTTAACAATGATCAACAGTTTGGTGCCGACTGGAGGAACTTCTTCGTAAAGGGTACATTTCCAGAGGTCGTGTACGCCCCGAGAAATCAGGAGTATACGCGGATGTTCACCCACGCAGTAAATCTGGCGGAGGGTGAGAATACTCTCGCCACTCTTTTGATGCATGTTAACCTAAAATACATAGGAATCCGCTTTCCTCTGGCCATATATCGAATGTCGCACGATGAGAAACTGAAAACTCAGACTCGAACAGCAGTCGATCTCGTTGCCAATCATCACAAGTCAATCGCAGGAACCATCATCGGCGATGAGTACATTACCGATCTCAACCCTAGTAAAGGTTCTGAGCTCTGTACATCGACAGAGCTGATGTTTTCCCTTGCTTGGATCTACCAGTACCTAGCAGACAACGATCTCGCAGATTGGGCAGAACTGACCGCTTTCAATGCTTTTCCCGGTCAGATATGGCCAGACTGGTGGTCTCATCAGTATGTACAGCAGGAAAACCAGGTAAGTCATCCCGAGAATATCAGAATCTAGGTACTCACAACCCGCAGCCATGGTCGAGAAACCTCACGGAGCATCCTCAGATGTGGGAGAATGTTGGGAGTTACGGGAATGTATTTGGCTTGGAGCCCAACTACGTCAGTACCAGACCAAGTTTACTGTTGTGAGACATTGCTGAACTAGTTAATAGCCCTGCTGCACCGTGAATCATCCTCAAGGATACCCAAAGTTCCTCGCCAATTCGTTCGTGAGTACCGAGGATGGAGGCATTGCACATGTTCTCCTCTCTCCTGGCAGCGTCACTACCAAAATAGGCGGCAACGAGGTCGCCATACGAGCCAAGACGAATTACCCTTTCGACATGAATCTGGTGTATTCAATCTCGTCTGATGTCGACTTTACCTTTTATGTTCGCATCCCCAGCTGGGCGAATTCGTCGAGTACTGCCTCAAATTCTCTGAGTGGCGCCAGCGTTCCTATCTCCCCAACAGATGCCGGACTACAGAGATTCGATATATCTAAGGGGTTGAGTCAGGTTTCTGTCACCTTACAAACTGAACCTCGCATTGTAGAACGTGCCAATAATACCGTGGCCGTGTACTATGGACCGCTACTCTACAGTCTCGCTCTTGACTTCAATGAGACTACCCGGGATCCCGTCGCATATAACCAAGGACCCCTCGACCAGTCCAGCACGACATCGCAAACCCGCGATCACATCGTCGAGACGATAGACCTATGGAACATCGCAATCGACCCATCACAAATCAAGGTCATCAAAGCCGAAACCTCGGTACTTTCGAACCCGATCTGGGAGTACGGCGCCCCGCCCGTTGAACTCCGCATCGCTGCTACGGAGATCGACTGGCCGATTTTGTGGGACTCACCGGCTGATCCTCCGGTGAATCCGAAGGCAAAAGGGAAACCGTTCAGTGCAAGGTTTGTACCGTTTGCGAGTGCGAAGGTTCACATGGCGCATTTGCCGAGGGTTGAGCTTGAGGCTGTTGATCTTGATGACTATTAGGATGGAGTGGGAGATACATGCGGTCGTATGCGAGGATAGAGTGAGTTTGTGTCATCAGTTGTTCAGAGTCCACTCTCTGGACTCATGCGCGTTCGACTTTGGGTTGGAAAAGGGCCAAAGAACTAACTTCGAGAATACCTACTGCAAACTCCCTACGCACAGCAGCTTTATGGCATCAGTATCGATCATGACTCTTTTTTAGTAATAACCTGCTACTTCTTCCTTCAAGTCCCTGCATGAGATCTCTAGGGAAAAAACCCTATCTTTGCGGGGGATGCATGTGAACATGCATCAGCCTACTCATTGTGGACCCTCCGCGCAGACAAGGACGTGGCAGAAAGTTGACCACGCGGAGGAGCTGAAACTGAACGAGTGCGAATCACTTTATGATTTTACTATGGTATCCGCTCTTACAGGGAAACATGTCTTCATACCGCATGAAAAAAGTCATTCGTCTGTCAGACTTTACAGAAAAGTTAACACCTCAACTCCCGGGATACACCCCTGAACTCGCATACCACGCCATGCCCTCGCCGGCTCCCGGAAAAAAAAATCAAGAACAAACCCCTCCTTTTTGATTTTTTGAATTAATTGTCAGAAGAAAACTATTGAGAGAACCAATCTTGTCGTTGAAACCGATCTCACAGCTGGAGATACGGTCTCGCTCCAGATTTCATGACTGGTGATGATCAGCTATGATAGTGATTGAGAGGTGAGAGTGTATCAACTTACAGACAGTGTCGTGACCGTGCAAGTCGTCGACGTAGAATCCATCTAGCTCCAGTAATACCAGGCACACTCGCACTGATTCGGGGCCTCATCCGCTGCGAAGCGGAAGTAATCCTTGTGCCAGTTTCTCACTGTTCATCGTTAGCAACCATCCTCACTCTCATCAAAAAGAAAAGAAATAAAAAAGGTAAAGGGAAGAACTTACTGCAAGCATGACACCCAACCTTGCCGGCCGCACACTCACGATCAGCCGCCGCCATCGCCATGCTCAGCTCATGGGTACACATCCTCAACCTCTTGCGCTTGAAAATACACGCGCCGACGACGATATCCCCGCTCTTCGCCATGCGCACCTCCCCACGCTCCAACCACCCCCCATCAGGCCCCGTCTCAATCCACTCCATGAACATGGACAGAGTAAGCGGGTAGTCGTCAAGCTTGAGCAGCTGATGGCCCGTGATGTAGCGGTTATGGCGATGCGGGAAGTGTGCATGGCAATGAGCGCGGCCGAGGACGTCGACGTCGCTGTCGTAGTGGTCGCCGTAATCACTCGTGCTCATAGTGTCATTGTCATTTCCGGAGACGGAGACGGTCTGGTTTCCTTTATACGCCTGTTCGTCATCGTACGGCTCATACTCGTCGAAGGCATCGAATTCTTCGTCGTCGTACTCGTCGTATTTTCCATTGTCGTAGTTCCCGACGCTGACATCGACGGGCTCGACGATCCTCGGCCGCACGACCTCCCTGTGCGAATATGCGGCACCTGGCTTCTGGATCATGAAAGGTGTGGCGGCCGTGTAGTTGATTACGCCGTATACATCGATAGGGACCCGCCAGAGGCCGTTGGGCAGGCTGCTGATGTTGGCTCCCTTGGTCTTGGCCTGAACCGCTGCTACCGCCGCAAGAAGGGAGGCGAGGCGGGGGAGCAGCATGGTGAGGGTTGTCTGGTAAGGGGGTTTTGGATGTGTTCTTGCGTTGACGGGAACGTGATGAGGAGTATGAGATGTACTCTTGGATACAAGCTAGAAGTATAAAAACGAAGATTCTGGTAGAGAAGGAGTTGCTAGCGAGGATTATGACCGAGAGGATTATGGTCAAGAGCATGGTGACGGAGGAGACATGTCCTGGGGATGGAGTGGACGTGAGGTGTTGAGGGGGAGGAGGGACGGGTATTTAAAGACGTCTCTGGACCGGAAGTCGGAGTTGGAACCCCTGAAAAAGGCAGACATGCATGTGATGCCGGAACTTGAATATGCCTTCATCGTGCGTCTTGAGTCTGTATACTGCAACTCAAAACGTGGGAGTGGCAACTTGCCGATGTAGTGTTCAAGGCATGCGCGTCTTGAATTCAAATCGTGTTGAAAGGGAACATGGGTTATGCTGAGTACTCCGGCTCATTTCTCTTGCACTCATTGATTCGAGATGATATATGTCTCCTGACTACTCCTTGATACCAGAAGTCCTAGATAGAGGCCGGGATATCGCATTTTTGACAGTTCGACAGCGAGATCTCGTGGGCCTCTAACATGCACCTCAAAACCCAACGGACTGGCTGACGAACTTCATTTTCCACGGTGTGATAAAAAGATATCCACCATCTCGGAATTATGGTGATGCAATGCATAGTTATCTGCATGGTGACGACTTGCATTTATATCTGTATGAGCACGTCCGGTGTTCCAGGTTCTTCAAAGGAAAGGGGTTGGGATGAATTGATGTTTGAACCTCCGTCTTTGCTTAGTCACCCCGGGAGGATTCAAGAAAAGGGGCTACAGGTAACGATCAATGTTACGACCTTATACAAACCACCAAACAACTGTAACCGAGAAATAACAATATATACTAACTAATATATCATAACCCTTTCCTCATACACCAACATGCCATCCCTAGGCCAAATTGACCTCATCCCGTCCCTCGCCATGATAAACATCGCCAAACTTCCGATAAACCTCATCAATCTCCTTCTCCAGCTTCCGCTCCGACTTCAACTTCGACACCGTCCCCTTAACCGTCCTGACCAACCCCATCGGCGGCACAACTAGCACATGCGTACTCGCAATGCGCGCCTGCGACTGCATCTTCTCATTCAACGGCTCAATCACACTCTCCCAGATCTCCTTCACCGCACTCTCCGGATCCGCATCCGGGACCAACTCAACGAGCGCAAGCGGCTGCAAACGGCGATTGCCCACGACGAGCGCGGCCTTGACGAGTTTATGCGTGAGAAGCGCCTTCTCGACCGTTCCGGTATTGACATTGACACCGGTCGAAAGGGTAATAACATCATCAATCCTGCCCGCAAACTTGAAGACAAAATGCGCCTTCTTCGGATCCGGATGGGGCGTCCAGAGATCACCAACATGGTGGTCTTTATAGGGCGGTAAAGACTTGCCGCATTCGCGCGAGAAGTAGCCCGAGTACTGCGCCCACTCAGGATCGTACACAAGCACCATCTCAAAGACCTTCTTCGTGTTCTCGCCGTCTTCGTAGTCGTCCAGCTTGACTTCCTGGAACTCAAGACAGCCGTGCTTCAGGTCGAAGTAGATGTATTCTTCATCGCCTGGGTCCGCGACGAGTTGTGGCGGGAACCCGATCTCGGTTGCGCCGAAGCAGTTCTGGATCTTGGTGTATTTGGACCAGATTTCTTGTGCGGATTTCGAGAGGACGCCTTTTAAATTTAAATACATTTAATCAGTTCGATTTATTCATAGGTAGGGGAAGGAAAAGGGGGAGACTTACCACCGCCGTACGACGCAGACGTGAAGGGTCGGATGTACTTCCCGGGATCCGGCATCCGCGCCACCGTCTCCATGATATACGGCACCAAAAAGGCATGCGTCGCCTTGGACATCAGCAAAATCTCCGCGACCGGGTCCGAGGGCATGATGGCGCGGTTCCGGTACGGCATGACGAAGACACCACCACCAAGCACCGTCGAGATAAGTCCACCAAGCGACGAGATACCATGGTACGGCGCCACGGGCAAGATGACGCGACGATCCCGCCCCGGCTGGACGTAGTCGAGATGATGGTAGCGGCCCTCGACGTCAGGAAGCACGTTCTGCATCGTGAGCGCGTAGAGCATGGCGTGCGTGACCTCGACAGGCTTCGGATTACCCGTGGTACCGCTCGTGTGGATGTACATGTACGGCTCGTACGCCGCGTCCTTGTACACCTTGGAATAGGGGTAGACCTTGGCCATATCATTCAGATCGAGGAGATCGTTGAGCTCGGGGACCATCTTCCGCGCCATGGGCCGGGCGCCGAGGATATCGTCGACTTGGACACCGGAGCTGTAGAACAGGGCCTTGCAGTTGAGACGCTCCATGAGGCCCATGTGGACGTCAAGACTGTTGAGGTGAGAAGAGAAAAGGACGACGTGGCCCGTCTTGCACGCGGCCATTTGCATCATGTGGTATCGCAGGTCTGGCACGCCGTAGTAGGTTATTGTCTCGAAGGTGGTGGATTTACCTAGTAGGGCCTCGATGATCCAGGAGAGCTTGTTGATGGCGTTGGCGAACTTGCCGTAGCCGATGTCTTCGTATCCTTTGGAGAGGTCATCGTCGTCGTAGGGGACGGAGGCCCAGGGCTTGTTGGGGTTGTTGAGAGCTAGATCGTCGATGATTATGGGCATGAGACGGCCCTCATGCGCGGGCGGAGGGATCTTAGCCATGGTCATGGTCAAGAGCAAGGACGGGACCCAATCGCAATACCGTTTGTGAGAAGATGGTATGTAGTGAGTTTACTCGACCGTACGAAATCTGCGGGAACAGACAAGCTTAAGTACATGAAGAATACGAGGGGGGCCGTGTCTAACTACCTAGATATAGCTACATACTACTACTCCAACTAGCAAGTCAAGCACCCGTCAGGGATGGTGTCGAGCTCGCGCTAAGCTTAAGAACGAATGCGACCGTAGATCACCCCCGGGTAGGTACTTTCGCCCGTTATTATTATTAGTCCGGGGTCCCGGGGCTGGACAACTTGACAAACTTGACTGGTCCAGAGAGGTGTTGTCGTCGTAAGATCGATTTCTGTACCGACATTGTTCCGTTGCTGCATGTTCCCCCTGAGTACGTGACATGCTAGGTACGCATCCATCGCTCCATCCGTCCGCGGCTTACGACCGTAGCATCGTTGCTCCCCACGGCTTTGCTGCTACTAGTTCAGGTTTCCCCATGTTCCATGGCGGGATTTAACCAGGCCCGAGGAATCCGTCGTTCCGATGTCGACTTGGAGAAGCTTCGATATCGAATCCCACCACCACCAAAAAGCCAACAATCCTCCCGACTTCATCCCCCTCACCACAACAAAGAGAAGAGAGAAACACCTCCCCCCCTCCACGTGCCCTTCAACCCAAGGGTCTCGGCCAAACCTGCTAGTTCCCGCGCCACCTACCTAAATATAGATAAGGAAAAGCGCGGGTGTGTTCCCGAGTCAGGTCCCCTAATCCACGGACCACAGCCCACAAAACGTCATGGGGGCACCCCCCGACTCAGCCCTGAACAAAACGTCATGACCACACACACATCCCCTCTGGCGTCATGCATATGACATGTCGCAAGGGTCTTGCCGTTCTTGTCTTCTTCTAATCCGTAGCTGAGATGTATCGAGGACCGTGCTGTCGGTATCGATATCGAGATCTACATAGATCATCCTCTCCTTTTCTGTATCTCACAAGACGAAGATCATCTTCTCAGGAAAACATATCCCCAGGTAGAAACCTCAAGAATCTCATCGTCTCCGTCCGGCAAAGCAGTGCAAAAACCCTCAACCCCCTAAAACAACCTTAACCCAACCCCTTACGACGGCGTCCTCACTAGCTCCGAATTCGGGAGGGTTGTCGCCGTGTGCGCACAGTATATACACGGTGAATTCTGACCCGAGAGTATCAAGCTCCCACTTTCTTTTTTCTTTCTCATGTTCTCTTGTGAAAAAATTCGTCGACTTTTTTGTGAACGAGTAGGAATCTGAGTTTCGGAAAACTCGTTTTTTCTCGGACTTTGGGAACCGGTTCTTACCGGATTTAAGACGGTGTAAATGCCGAAGTCCGGGAATGTATGCCAGATATGCCGTGCTACCGGGAGGATTATGGGATTTTATTCGGCCGGACGGGGTTTGGGGAGGATGTAGGTTGTTTGATGATGGTTGGTATGATTCGAGTGAGAGTGTTCCGGAGGTCTCCGTTGGAGGTTGGGGGGATTGAAATTATTACCGGACAGATGGAGATGTGATAGAAGTTGCTGGGAGTTGGGACTGAGACATGTGATAGTAGAGAAACCGGAAACAGTCACAGGAGACGTTGATACTAGGTAGCTGGAGCTGGAGCTGTCGATGCAGCTGCAAGATTAGCTACGGTAACTACAGGGTAGATAACGTGGTCCCGGGGGAACGGAATACTGGAGTGATTAGTGAACCGGGAGTCATCGAAACGAACGAACGTCACAGAATATCGTAAACCTGTCAACTGGTTTCAGTCAGACCCTGCCTAGCTCAACCTCCTCGGCAAATACAGTCACTTGGCACAGTTAAGTCAACCTGTCATGTCAGGAGTATGTATGTATCCATTACTGGCACTAATGTATATTTCCACAGAAGAAAGAAGCAAAAAAACAACACAGAATCCTTTCCAATAGACGTTAGACACTTGTTTGTTAGTTTTTGCTTGCT
Organism: Xylariaceae sp. X3-2; assembly: GCA_028637685.1. NCBI lineage: Eukaryota > Fungi > Ascomycota > Sordariomycetes > Xylariales > Xylariaceae > Xylariaceae sp. X3-2. The sequence continues at coordinate 90,985 of JAJFDI010000032.1, forward strand.
GAATTAGGATGTTTTGTTCAAGCCCTTGAGTTACTTATCCCTGACTCGACTTGATGAACGCCGTCATAACCTGTCCCCGTTTCCCGCTCGATGACAAAAAGCTCAAAAGCCTCTTTTGCCGTCACGGCGATCCGTCACGGCTGGGTCTGGGCTCTCTCTTGCTCAGGAAGCCCCGTCTGATGCCTCCCGCTGTTCCCGGACGTGTGCCGTCATTAGATGCTTCCACGAACGAACTCTTGAGCGTAACCACACCCGTTCCTACCCTCAGATCCTTCTCGCCAGATCCAGTTTCGTCGACAAAGTACAGCGCATCACCCAGATCATCCTCGCTACCGAACGTGTGGTGGCCCTTAACTTCGATGCGGAACTGCGTGTCAGGGGTACATCTGTGGCGGAAAGTCTCGTCGAAGCGTACGACACCGGGTTCTTCGTGATGCTTCGTCTTCGCAACCAATCTTTCTTTCGGAGTCATTTGCCGGATGATAACGTAAACATCTGAAGAGGGTGGGTATCCCTGGGCAGACACAACAGTGAACGTAGCCGTTCCCATTCCAGGAGCACCAGGAGCAACACTGTGCATCGAGGCAGCACCCACACTAGGAGAGCGGCTATGAGGCCGTGTACCGTTAGAAATAGCTGTTGTGATCACTTCACCGCCGCCCTCGAAACTGCTACCAATCATGGTAGACTGTCTGGTCGAAAAGTCGCTAGTATCGTTGGTAACAATAGAGGGGACGTCAGCGATGCTTGGCAATCCGATAGTCTCGTTGGTTTCTCGTCTGCCTCGGAAGCCGCGCTTGATGAAACTGGCACCTTTACCTACACCATGTCCAACAACGCCGGCAACCGCTACACCACCTTTGACGGGAGCACCAACGACACCGGTGACGATTCTACCAGGAGCACCGAAGGTACCAGAGAAGGTACTGGTTCCCAGTCTAGAGCGGGCAACATAGTCGGGGCGGAAGAGAAGACGCAGTTTGATAGCACCGGATTTTCCATCCAACATGAGATCAACCTCTTGGGCCTGGAAGGGATCGAGCTGCTCAAGATTGATCTGAACCTTTCCTAGGAAATCAGGCTTATCCGCAAAGTCGTAGTCGTAAACATTGCAAATGAGTTTGCTGGCCGTACGCGAGGGAATTGATACTTCGAAGGTCTCGTTCCACACGGGGTTCAGGGTCTTCTTCTGGGTCTTGGACTTGAACACTTCTGAGCCGTTCAGCTCGAACTTGCAGTAGGGGTCACTCTTTCCGTTGGAATCAGCAGCAGGTAGGTCAGTAGCACTCAATAGATCGACACGCAGGTTGCCCATGTTGTTGATACTCTCGCTGGGGTCGAGTCTCATCTTCACGGGGATATACTTCAAACTGACGCGGATGGTAGCCTGTCGGTTCTCTTCGTCCTGGAGTCGCAAGATCGTGGGGTTGTTCTAATCACGTTAGCATGGCCAATGGGAATAATGGACGGATATAACTTACGAGACACTGCTTAAGGGTTTCCATCGTGTTACCAGTCAACCGAGCTACAGTGTGTTCCTCATCACCGGCTTCACCAGGGCCCTCACGCTTCTCCTTCAACCGCAAGGTGAGCCTAGAGAAATCGAGTTCACGAATGAAGCAGTCACCAATCTCGTCAAATCTGAATGACTTAGACTTGGCCGTTCCAGATGCGTACGAAGGGTAAGGAATATCGTCGACATAAATCTCGAGATGGGTTCCACTCTTAGGAAGCTCACCCTCAATGAGGTTGAAGATCAAGAAACCGGACTCATACTTCAGCAACTCTTGAGGAGTAAGACGAACCTTAGGAGGCTCCTTGGGTCCGTCTCGAGACTTTGAGCTATCGATGGATGCAGGCGACTTAGGGGCGACAGGCGATGTGGGCGTAGTAGGAAGGTCCAGGGAAGAGGTCTTGCCAGATTCAGACGGAACATCGAGAGAGGCCTTAGAAGCATCGGAGCTAGCTTCCTTCTCCTCGGGCTTTTCTTCGTCTTCAGGGTCGGCGATGTTCAAGCAAGGATAGAATGCGACTGTGTGAACCAGAACACCCTTCTCGGAACCCTTGCCGTGTAGACGTAGACCGCGGGACTGTACCTTCTTTTCATCGTGAACAAGCCATTCGCCGTTTTCATCTTGCTCCATGTAGTCATCCGCAAAGATTTCGACAAGACCCAAGCTTCGGTCCTTACCCATCTTTTCAGCATCCATAACATCTAGCATAAACCTATCACGGGTAGAGTGCACCGGAACGTAGATAATCTGGTCCCACTCAGGGTCGAGGGTATTGCGATGAGTAACAGTTCGGCCTCTCTCAATGCCAGACACGAGGACTCGGACATACGGATCAGACTTGCCCATGGTTTCGAAGTTGCGAAGGTTAGAAGCACTCTTGAGGTGAAGGCGCATAACACCGAGCGGCGTCTGGTAACCACCAGAGCTTGCCAGGGAACCAGGGATTGACACGGGCTTCCACTGAGCTGTGAGCTTCACACGTCCAGTCTGAACACCAGCTAGGTTGTACCATTCGCTTCCCTTCTCCATCATCTCGAGCATATCGTCCAATTTGATCTGGTAGGTGCCGACAATCTGATCACCAGCAAGGTCACGTTCGTCTTTGATGGCCAAACCGAGCTTAGCATTCTTGCGATCCGTAATGAGAAGTTCCTTGGAGCCGTTGTCCCAGATAGGGTTGTTTGTGCGCTTCATCGTCTTAGTCTGGTGTACCTCCTTGCCGTTAAGTAGCAGAACCGCGTAAGGGTTGAGCAGACCAATAAGACTCTTAGCACTATCAAGCTCCTTTGCTTGCTCGACCTTGTAACGCAGGATACCGGTGTTCGACTCGGGCGGCGGTTCAACTTTGCCTTCAGGGGTTGTGACTTCTTCGAGGACAGGGAAGAAACGAATGTCGGCATTGAGCATACCACGGGCCTTGCCATTAGCGATCAGCTCAATCCGTTCGTTCTCGTAAGACTCGAGTTCTTCAAGTCTTTCTAGCGGGAAAGAAGCGACACCCAATTCCTTGTCTTTGCGGATTTCGTTGTAGTCGTAAACCATGATATCAAGAGAGTCATTGAACGAAGTGATGATGATATAGTGCGTCTCGTTCCATCGGGGGTTGTGAGTGTCCTTGATGACCTTGGTCTGAGAAAGAGGAGCCCGCTTGTTCAAGGTGAATACGGCATAAGGATCAGCATTTCCGGAGAACTTGTCGGTATTCTTGAGACCCTGGGCACCGTGAAGAGTCACGGCAACAACACCAATAGCTTGATCAACGGGAGTACCAGACAGCATCTTAGCAACTTCGATAGGGAAGACATTCGGAGCGTACATCATGGGCGCAAGGTTGGCGTGGATCTGCTCCTGGATGAAGCTTTCAAGACCGGGGATGAAGTTGATATCAAATCCAAAAGTCTCACCACCGAGCGGCTTGCACACATAGTCGATTGTAGGACGTTCTAGGAAGCACATCTCAACCTTCTCGATATGAGGGAACGGGAACTGCAACTTGATCTTGAGACGCATGATACCAGAGAAAGCCATGTCTTCGACGATAACGTCGAGACCCTTGCTGATCATAGCCTTTCCAATACGGATTTCGAGAACGATCTTCGGGTTGATCTTGTTCTTGATCTGACGAGAAGTCATATCGGCGGTATCATTGGGAGTGAAACTGAACTTCCAGTCCATCACAACGGTATCGTCATCAGCCTTGGGGTAGGTCTTCACGTGGTCCATCCGCGGGGGCTTCGAACCGAGTGTAAACGTCTTGAGCTTCAGACTGTCGAGGAACGCCGGCGTCGACGAGCTAAGAACTTGGTCCACAGAGTTGATGATGGTCTCGGCGAGGACAGGCTGGTAGATAGGCCAAAACTTAACGAGGAAGGAGTTGATCCATTCCAGAGATTCGGTATCGGTGTCCAGCTTCTTAAGCGCCATCTCGCGAATAACGTCATCTCGGAAGTTTCGTCGAACTCGTCGAGTCGAGGTGCGGTAGTATGTCGAACAGGCAGTCATGATGATGATAATCCAAGCCAAGCCGCCACCGAGGATGGCGATCAACCAAGAGGAAAGACAGGCAAATACGATGATCGCGGCATTGTGGTACCAATCTGCAAAAAAGTAAGGCTATGCACATGCGAGAGACCTCGGGCTCAAGGCATTGAAGGGAATAGTTACCGCCAAAGTATTTATCCGGGAGCTTTGTTTCCAAATAGGTCTCGTGATCAAGCATGCTGTCGCCCTCGAGAACACTCTCGACAGGCCAGCCGAAACGTTGTTCCCATCCAACCTTCTCTGCGAGAGTCTGTTCGGGCTCTGCCTTGGCGTCTTTATCAGCGGGTTTTTCACTTTCCTCCTTGGCCGGGTCTACAACACCGGCCTTCGAGGGAGTAGGAAGGTCGTAAGAAGCTCTAGGGCCATCATCTGTATCGGTAACAAGAGCAATTCCTTTCGGTTTCTGGGGTCGGTTAGGATCGTTCGGGGTGTTCTATAGGAGAGAAGCCGACGCAATTAGCAGAGTAGTAGGCACCGAGATCGTCAATCATTAACGTACGGCATTCACCTGAGCTCGTTTCTGCTCAGTTGTTGCGTTCGGGTCAAACGTGAAAGCAGCGACGCCTGCACTCTTGCTCTCCTCTACGAGCTTCTTCTGAGCGTCGTCGGCTGTGACGGAGGAGGCGGGATCGCGGGCGGCATCGATTATGGCTTGCTGCTTGCCCTCGCTCGATGGTTGCGGGGTAGCCATGGTGCGCAATGGGTTGAGCTGCACCAGCAGCTAGGACGGAGGATCCAGATCAGCGTCAACGGGTGTGACGGAACGTGGATTGACTACGGGTAGAATGCTACTCGGATCGTCGGGCTCGCCAATTCATTGGTGGCAATGGCAGGAATAATACTGCGTAGGAATGGAGGAAGAGGTGGTGAACGTGTCTCCAAGAGGGGGGTGAGAGAGACGACGTATCGACGGTTCACTCTAGCTCACGAAAAAGGACACGAATCGCTATTGCTAGGGCGGAGAAGGGCCGGATGAGGAGCAAAAACATAAAAAGAGGCCGCAGACTACGCACAAAAGGAAGGGAAAATGACAAATGGGTGCGTAAGAATACAGATAGGTGAATGGGGGGAGGTTTAGTAGTTCCGGACGAGCATAGGGTCAATGAACATTTGTATTCGTATCTATGGAAGTACTCGGCGAGGTACAAGGAGGAGGTGGTATGTGTCGTGCCTTAGGAGGCCAGCCATGGCGCTGTATGACCTGGCAGCAGCAGCAGCAGCAACAGGTAGCAGCAGCAGCAGGAGCAGAGCAGCAGGGCAGCCCGGGCAGCGCACAAGACTGGCTGCATGCAATGAACCCGAACCTTGATTTGGCTGCTGGACCTGGAGATTGATCGTCATGACGGATCCACTTGGCGAGTCCCTAGGGGTAGGCACAACCTTCCCAGGTGCCTTCCGTGCTACGCGACCTGCCCAGGGAACCCACGGAATACGCTGGCTAATGTAGGCTCACATAATTATTGCAGCGCTTTGCCCGTTCGGTGGGTGCACTTACGTATGCACTAATACAGTGTGCCCATCTAGGGCTAGCCGCAGCCTGTAGCCTGTAGGTACGGAGTACTAGGTACCGTGTGTTCCTACACTAGGGAGGCTCAGAACGGTGCTAGCGTCACCGGTGGGGCGGCCCCCCTGCTCCCAGTTGGAGCTAGCCATCTGGCCCCCAAGGCCATATCCGGGTCCTTCCAGCCAATGAGCAGCGCCAATCCCGATAAGGAATCCTGATTTTCGGGGCATAGTGTCCGTTACAGTGCCAGTCCACCCCCAATGCAGCGAGCCAGAGGCAGAGGGTGGCTCCTCCAATAATTACCAGCTATCATCCCTCGGCCAAGAGCTGAAACACAGCTGAAGTGTCGCTAAGAGATGGGGATGTCCTGGCTAGACGGCGCGCTAGGTGTGGGCAAGACCAATGAACTGGTGCTCCCTAAGTGGTACCGACAACGCTCCTCATATAACCGTGCATCGAGCGTACATACCGCCCTCGCCACGGCTCCCTCTGGCTCCTCTGGCTCCCTCTCAACTCGGTCAAATAATAACGGGACCTTTCACAGACCTCGGTCACCCTCCCTCGCTCTGCATCTGCAGCGAGCATTGATAACTCTGCCGATAGTCTCCCAGGACTACACTGCATTCGTGCGACATTTGAGCACTACGGTGCCATCGCGGTGACTTGTGATCCAGATCGCTTCCCGTCTGGGCTCATGTACGAAATGCAGTCAGTCATTGTCGGCACCAATCTATTCAGTAATGAGTTGATATTATCAGGACTCGCTATAGTCACTAGTCGGCAGTGGGCAGCAAATGTCGAGCACACACAGTATGCACGGAATGCCGACGCTGAATTTAGAATATTCCATACATACAAGACAGAAACGACGAAGAGCGCGGAATTATTATAACAGCTGTTATTTCGCACATCTTCCCTGCTAATAATAATACTACGAGCACTAACGAATAGCTCCAGAAATAAACCAACATCCAATACTACGGCGTGCTACGGCAGGGCATTGTCGAGCTGTCCTCTGTATTACCTACATATATCGTGTAGGGTGCACCACATGCAAGAACCAACTCATCTTTGCCAATGGGTGATAAGACATGTCGCCCTCCCATATTGTGTACATATTGTATGGGTAGTTCGCGCATAGCCACGGAAGCGGCCTCTCGCTTTAATTTCGATTGCGCTGCGATCGCAAACTTGCTTCTCCCACCGGGCGAGCAAAGGACAAAAAAAGAAACCTGTCTTGAGCGAAATCAATCGGGTTATGATTAGTATCTTCCGCATTATGATCTAAATTCTGATCGAGAGCAACAGACAAGCATCGGTGAGCATTCGCCTGGCCTAGGCAAATAACGGCTCCCAGACTAGAGCTGTCGGGAGGGGGTTGGGCAACGATGGGGGGTAGGTTACCTCCCGGCAAGTCAGCGAGCCGTTGGATAGCAGGATGTTATTTTGAGCGCTACTATTTAGCAGCAAGTCCGCAGGTAAGGACGGAATATTACCTCCTTCTTGTAAGTAATTGCGCCAGGTTCCGGTCCGGGTCGGCCTGCTCACACCCTTTTTCCATTTCGACGGCGAGATTGATAACGAAATAGGGACGTTTGAAAGTACGGGATGCTAATTTACGTCCCATACAGAAACATGCCTCAATTGATCGAGGCAGTGAAACCACTGTCTGGACTCGCGACAGGGGAGCTGTCTTAGCTGGACCACTGCCGTTAAACCGGTTAAGTGCCGCTGCATCTCCGGCTTGTAGAGATCCTGGGTCGTATCTCTCTGCCGACAAAACGCAGCAATTTTACTTATTGGCTAAACCACTATCCGTTAACACGACAGATATGAATCTTGGTTGACTTGGTTGACCATCCGATACTCAGGAGCATGAAACGTCGATTCGAAGTGAATCATGCTCAGTCGTAAAAAGTTGACCCTACACCTACTCCGCAATCCGTACGGATTACATGCGACAACTCACACACAGTCACCAAAACTCATACGGAATAGCAACGAAACTGACGTGAACGGTACCTACTTCTCTGACAAAACGTGGCAGGTACGGCCTTTACCATTCCGTCAATACGGAACACGTATTCCGTATCTGAGGTAACTACCGGTACCGGAGCCCAATCGAATTGGCAGGAAGTTTCCAATCGACTCAAAAAAGCACAAGTGCGAATTTGTGCACCCCGTACTTTGCCACAGTGCGCTCTTATGCAACACCCACTGGTCGGCATTCCGGGCACCTTGCCAGAAATTTTCCGTAACCAGTTAGATACCTCGGTACCTACGGATTATCCTTGGTGCGGAGAAAGCTCTTGCCCTTGCTTGCTTACTACGACGGATTAGGTAATGGCAAAGCTCCCCCAAGCTTTTAAAGCTCCCTTGTCAAAACTTTTAGGGCTTCCCAATTTTTTCCTTCCTCTCAACTCTTCGACAACATTCTTCCCACAGAATCGTGTGTCTCAACCAAAGCCAGCATCAGAAACATCGCTGGCGACGATCTGCAACAACGAGCTATCGGTAAGTTCGATGCTTCTTCTTTTTTTTATTGCTGCGCACAGCAGTTTCTGTTGGATGATGCACATTAAAGCATGTATTACCTGATCATCGTCTGATGTACCAAAATTATCACCAAGATCTCTGACTACCAACACCACATCTCCCATGATTTGAATGAACACGCGCGTTCTTGAACAAGCGAGGCTAACATCATGGTTTCTATCAGGGTTCTTTCTGCCTAGACAGGTTGTCGCCGTACCTTTGTGTGTCTGTGTCAACGACAAAAAGCGATCACGATGAGTGTGGTCCCGTTGCCGCCAAAGGGCCACTTCAACCTGCTCTACTTTGCAAGTGCAACGTCCTTCACGTCGCGGGAATACGACGTGCTGCCGGCGCCGCTCCCGCTCAGCAAGTTGTTCGATGTGCTAGAAGAGAAACACAGTGGCATTAAAGATAAAATCCTCTCCTCGTGTCTCGTGACTGTCAACCTCGAATATGTCAACGTGCCCGCCAGTAGCGACAGTGATGATGATTTGACGATCCTGGAAGGTGACGAGGTCGCTATCATACCTCCCGTCAGCTCCGGTTGATCTTGGCAACAGAAGAAAACACAAAAAAAGCTTGGCAGAATGGTGATGATGATGTGGGGCATTGATGATGATGGGTTTGGGTCTAGGTGTACCTATGGAGGCGCTGGAGTTCGGGTAGAGGGTAGAAGTGGCTCGCGTTCACCATCTCGAGTTCTATGATGGCCCCGGACTGCTTGAACAGTCAATATGGCAGACTGTCGTCGAGATGCGTTGAATCGCCAGGGTCGCTGCCACCTAGGGTACACTATACGATAAATATTGGCTTTCTTCGTCACAAACACCGCTAGCCAGACCGTGAAGACAAAGACCAATGTGCATGCAATCGTGACTAGAGACGTGAGTGTCGTAATCGTCGATACCTGACATCCGAGAGGCCTTGTGCGGATCTCCCATCGTTCAGCCCAGTGCGGGCACGTATTGTCGCCTTCCCACGCTGGCGCCAGGAATTGTATCTGATGTGTATTCGGGACGCATGTCCAGGACTATGTCACAGAAGTCAGCATCTGTAACCCGCAAACCAATGTATCCTCCAGCTAGCATCAAACACCAGAACATCCTGTCATATATGACTGGTGATGATAGAATCACCGCAGGGATGCAAATACTCTGAGCAAGGACACCTACAAATGGACACCAGCTACAATCCAGCTGCTGCAAACACCCCCCGCAATCCTGAATCGCCCAGCAGCGCTTGAGATGGGCATCGTCGGCGGGGCTGTGCGCGAAGAAGGTCGCGTTCATCGTATTCATCTCTCTTTCGTTCTCCATGGTCTTCTTATCAGATGTCGCGGATCTCCCTTTTGAAAGTGCCTCTTGGAACCAAGACGTCACAGTCCTATCAACACCACACAGCAATCGAAACCCGCAAACACTACACAAACGACAGATATCCCAACAAATCAAGCCAGAAGAGGAACAACTTAACAAGTAAAGGGAAAAGAACCGCACGACGAAAGCTGCGCAATTTTGAGGGGGATTCCGGCGCTTCCAGACCGATCGGATGTCGTAAGTAGATAGGAGGTCAGGTGCGGGGCTAACTCTCTCTTTGCTTTTCTCCGTATATGGTCGAGTTCCGGGCAGGTCAGGTCAGTCAGGGGCATGCCGTACATGGAGGAAATATGCGGGATGAGACCTAGTAATGTTACCTGCATGGTAGTAGGCACGACCAATACTCGAGATGGGTTTCCAGAGAACATGAATACCTACTGAAGGGCAAGACATTCGTTTGAAGAGTTACGTTAACGAGATTGTTCTCTTTGGATACGTCTCAGGAAAATAAAAGCACGCAACGTCGATCATTTCAGCTACCAAAGCGATCGAGAAACGTAAAAAAGGAGGTTTCTCTGCACTGAACGAACAAGAAACGCGCGCATGCTGAATTCTTCGTCCAGGTTCCCCTTCGCAATCTAAAAAGAAAAATACAGATTTCTCGTTATGAATCTAGCACCCACAAGTATTACCTCCACATCCTTCATCTCCCGAGCAATAGAGGAACAAGATCGAATCTTCCGCGGTGGAGAGATAAGCAGGGCTGCAAAAGCGAGCCACCCCGTCAACGATTAATAGATGGAGTACAAATATCCTCCATTTAGTCCACATTCGCAGAAGAACCCCATCCCTTCCCTATACTCAAGTCTATGCCACGTTCGCCAACTGGATCAAGCGCTCTCCGACACGATGGTTGGCGTAGTCATACGCCTTGGATCCGGGTGGGAAAGTGCCATTGGCAGCCCACAGATCAATCAAAGGCTGCATGGGCTCAAGCTCCTGCGGCTTGAGCATGTCGAGAGCGCAGGCTGTTAAAACGAAGTGACTGAAGCAACTGTTGAGTTGCTTCTCTAGGTTGAGATGGTAGAAGGGCTCGGTAAAGTGGGCCCAGTACAGGTGAGCGTAGACACGGAACATCTGGCGGAAGATGGTCTGGCAGACCTCCACGAAGTTCTCGGGGAAGCCACTACGCTTTCCGACCCAGTCCTTGTCATTTGGACTGGCCAGCTGCGCGAGCGGAGTCGTGGTGATGGAAGGGTTGTGGGCAAAGGAGACTCCGTTGGAGTCGGTGGGGAAGATGTTCACATCGTCGATCTTGCCCGAGATCCATCGCTGCATAAGCGTGATGTACTCGTAGGCAGGCAATTCGACGGGCTCCCGTCTGGCATTAAGCCACGTGAAAGAGTGGTTCCTAGTTCGCGATTAGCTTGCTGGCCCGTGCAACAGTCAGGTGACATCTCTTACGCGCCGGCGGACATGCGCGGGCAGGTTGAGGGGTTGCAGATAGTGGTGCCGTCCTCCTCCTTCTCGTGAATGACTCGAACAAAGTTCCACAGATTTCGATAGTGCTCGACGACTGCAGAAAAGTTAGATTCGACTAGACGATAATTCAGATAATGCCCGTCTTTATACGTAAACTGACCTTGGTGAGCGACCCACTCCGCCTGCTCTACTGTCTTTGGTCTGGCGCTCAGGGTCATGAAGTTACCCTTAACAATGTGCTTGGCATATGAAGAATTCAGCCACACAGGCAGAGGTCTGGGCAGATGGTACGAGTTGAGCACATCGTCTCCACTGGGGACACTTCCATTGGTACCGTCGGCACCAACGTTTGGAGCCAGAGGAGGTGAGGTAGGCAAAGGTGGTATCCTAGGCGCTGAGTTGGCCGACTGGCTTGAAGGCTGGCCAGCAGGAGGGACCTGAGGGCTGTCGCTGGGGGAAGTGGGCTGACTACCGCTTCTACTTTGACCAGGGTTCTTCGTCGAGGCCCCCCTGAGCCGAGCGTTGCTGTGTCCTCGTCAGTATTGGCTGGAATAGAAGTTCGAATCTCTCTGTGTGAAAACTGCGATTAAATATGACAAATGTACTGCTGGATAAGCCTTTAACAACCGCTTGCAATCACAAGGAAACTGGAAGTGCCAAAGGATGCAAATAAACCGATGTCATGGCAGCGGAAACCGAGTAGTAACGTGACGACACGGAACTCCCCACTGATATGGAGATAGCCAGTGCAGAAGAAACACTTCGAGCAACAAGGAAAAGCAACGCAGTGAAGGGTGATAAGATTCGATGAACGAGCCGGGATGGGGCAGGTTAGCGGGTGAACGGTTGAAGTATGCTGTCGGGGGAATCAGGATGTCCGGATTCCTGACCGACAGTGACCGACAAACCTTGACCACTACCCGGAGCCACGTGTGACGGGATTCCGGGCTTCATAGTGCCTCAAGGTGGATATGCCAACACCGTCTCCAGAAAACCAAACCGGATGTATCTGTAGTCCGGGTCCAGATACGCCGTCGGCCATGCAGGCTCGACTAGCTGGCTTGGTGATCGCGGTTGGCTAGGGCAAATGGTAAATGAAGTCGGCGACAACGAGCGAATCGCGCAGTGAATGACACGAGGGGGGGATAGGCAAGACTAAAAGAGAACACCAAGAAAAGATGACGGCGATCGACGAAAGCGCCAATGCAAGGGAATCATACTCACATGCCAGAGAATAAGTTGGACATGGTCGCTCCAGATGGCGGGGTTCAGGCGACAATCACGCAGTAAGCAGGCTGTTGGGATGTGCTCAGGGCGACCTGAAAAAATTACCACAAGAGAGACCCCGGGGAAATTATGCGGTTGGTCTTTTGGCAGTTCTGTGATGTCCTGAGGTTTTGGCTGTTCGGGGTAACAATGGTGGTTGTTGTCGTAGCGGAATCCAGCGGCTGATGTAGACGTACGGAGTACGGAATACGTATTGGAAAAGGGGCAGAGCGAGGCCCGTAAGGTTCGCTGAGCCAACGCGCACACGCTGGGCTGTTTTGGTGTTCCGTCCAATGAGCGCCGCCAGTAACAGCACTACGGACGGGGCCTGGCACCTGCCCAATAACGCTGCAGCGGGCAGTCACGGCAGGGGTCACCGGTCGAGCACTGTACTGGGCTATCGAGTTATCGCGTACTTGCAAGAAACGGGCCCTTATCGATAAGAAGATCTGTTTCGTACGGATTATTATGAGTACACCCCTCGTCGTCACGGAATTTCCGCCGCGGAACCTAATCTGCCCACTAATCCCAACTTTGATCCACCCAACCAGGCGCGTTACCAACCAACCAATTGCACCTTTCCTACTCGCCGACCGCACCTGCCATCCCAAAGCTACGCTAGCATCCTTCCGGGAACATACCTGACAGCACCTGCTTGGTACGAAATAGTTGTGCCTACCGCTCCATCTCAGCCTTCGGTCCTCAACTTTTCCTCCCTCATCATCTTTTCTCTAGCTCCATCCATCAACCCAATCCAAGCGCGTCGAGATTCGATCCTGGACGCCTTCGTCAATTTTGTCGCTTCATCCTCAGTAACAATCGCAAGCATTACGACATCAGTTCTCGAAAGCGGTCTTGCCACCTTCTCTTGACACCATCTCGCAGTCATGTCCGACTCCGAGGATGCTTTCGGCCTTCCTGGCTCCGATGGAGGTGATGACTTGTTTGGCGATGAGCCGCAGCCTCATGTCAACGAATTGAGCGACAGGGATTTCGAGTCCGACAAGGACGTTGCCGCTTCACAGAATGATGTGACCCAATTCGACGATGACGACGACGCTGCACCGGCGGCGCAGACCAAGGAGGAGAGCGTGCTAGACGTGGCATTAAGCAGGCATAGGTTGCCTAAAGTCAGAGACGGCTTGGTAAGGCGCCGCCATCCCCATCATCTCAAGGTCCCAATTTACCCATAACTAACCCGCTTGATAGCTGCAATCTTTGCGCGTTCCCAGTTTCCTGTCGTTCAACGTCTACGAATATAATCCCGAGACTTTCGAGCCTACCGAGTGGGACATGGAGAACATGGCTTCGGATAAGCCGAAAAGTGTTGTTCGTTTCCAGCGCGACGCTAAGACCGGCGCGCCGTTCAGCAACACCTTAATTCACAGATGGAGCGACGGATCCCTCACCATTGCTGTTGGTGGCGAGCACTACGAGGTACAGACCAAGAAGATGTGTACGGGTCTGGACATGTCGTACAAGGAGAGAGATGATGCCCATTACTATGCGGCGGCTCCTCAGTTCCTGAAGGACTCTCTCCTCACCGTCGCACACATTAATGAGCAGCACACGGTGTTGCTGAACCGAGACATGAAGGATGAGGCCACTCTGAAACTCGCACGGGGAATGGCCGCAGCGGCACGGGGACGCCGACCGAATGAAGATGACATGATCATCACGGCCACTCGCGACCCCGAGTTGCAGAAGAAGGAGGCCGAGGCCCTGGAGAAAGAACGCATGCGAGCCCAGCGTAAGCGTGAGCATGCGGCTGCGCGGGTTGAATCGCGTAGCACCGGTTACCGTGGTGGACTCTCCCGAGACGACATGGACAGCGGCCGACGAGGTGGCAACGCCCGTAAGAGGGATGCAGGTGGTGCGTCTCGTGCGAAGCGTCGTCGTCCCGAGTATGACTCGGACGATGATCTTCCATCGGGCACGCGTCGCCAGGATGAGTACGACCGCGAGGATGATTTCATCGCTCCTAGTGACGATGAGATGATGAGCGAGGCTCAGGACGATGATGACGAAGAAGACATCCTCGATGACGAGGAGGACCGCCGCCCACGCAAGAAGAAGCAGAAAGTGTCGGAGCCCGAGGAGGACGCGGATGCTGACGCCGATGCCGATGTCGATGCGGATGCTGACCTCGATGATCTCGACGCACCTGTTTCGATGGATCAGTACCGCTCACGCAGACGTCACATCATCGACGATGATGACGAGTGAGAGCTTCTGGGGCTCTGACACATTCCTCGCAGTGTGCAATGACGGAGGAGTCATCGTCTTCCGCCAACGGAGGAATACATGGCAATGATGAGGAGAGGCTTGAGCAAATAAAGCTCATTTGAAAAGGTATCTTGTACTTTCAATGAGAGGAATAGCTACCAGCTATACCCGCATATGGAAACATCATGACAGCGTAGGAGAGTGCGAGTTTTGCAGCTCCGTTGAGACCGATCTCCCTGTATGCACTCAACTGGAGAAGCTACATCTTTGTATTAGGCAAAGGGAAAAGGGGATGAAGAACCGATCTTTAGATTACTAGCATCCAGCTCTGGACGCCGATTACATCGGGTTCTTGATTATAGCGTACCTCTCTCGGGATGGACTTCGATGTAAAGAACAGCCCGTATAATATAAAGAATCACGAAAATTGCGACTATTTGCCTGTGTTATCTATTGTGTTTAAGTATCTCATTAACAGTATCTCCCAACGACTCGAAGCAACATTTCTGTGGTCGCCATAAGGCAAAAATCGGTCACATAGGTTTCGTTTAGACCTATCAAGAACTCGTCGACTGACTGTGTTAAGGCGACAGACAATTCAGTCGATGGCAGGGATTGGAAGCAATCATAAAGGAGTCTACCCACGGTGACATTGTTGTCTTTAGGTAGGCAATTAGCTGGCGATTTACTAGTAAGTCTTCTCAGGTATAATTTTGGTGATATAGGGCGAGTACGGAACTGTCGCCTTGACACAGCCAGGGAGATAGCTACATCGTAGTATTCAGCTTTTGTATGGTGGTCACAGTCCAGCTGCGCGACTAGGTAGGTATTCTAGGTGAGTGACCGAATGGCTGGTTGCCTTAAGGCGACCAACGAGGTGTGTCTGTCTGCAAAGTACTTGCACCACGATCCATAATAGCAGTTCTATCTATCCATCACCAGCTGAATCCTCAAGAATAAATGGTATTAATTCAATTGTCCTTTTTTCTCCTTTTGATACTTCATTAGCCCAAGCCCCAGTTCTTAATGCCGGATTGTGGTCGTCGATGGATTGACGTTGACATCTCAGATTACACAAGATCTGCAATCCACGGAATGAAATTGAGGGAATCCCTAAAAGAATCGGCATCGAATCCGGGGTTGTTCGTCTCCGTCCGTACCTGGATGTACATCAGCAAGTACTAGCCCTCCAGGTACACCGTGCCCCACACGGAACACACACATGATCGACAAGCCCCCATGCGACCCACTCTCGGGCGCTAATCACACATCATACCCCTGTCTGTCTGCCTGGCTGCTGCCTTGCTCGCGCACCATCCCCCTGCCCGTGCCGTCCCATTTAAGTTCTTGCACATTCTCCCCCTGTTTTTTCTCCCAACTTTCCTCTTTCCTTTTTGCTCACTCACTCCACCAGCTACTAAGGTCGAGATGAGAGGGAGGGGCTGACTCAGTGCCATTTTGGAACGTCGACCGTTGGATCCGAAACGAAGCTGTGCACTTCCACACATCCGCGGATCAACAAAAGTGAATGTCGGTATTGGGGGAACGCGTCCGCGAGAGAGTGGGTAATACGAGAACGACAATAAAAATCAACGGAAACCAACGCGAAGGAAATAGTGATAGTAAAGGGGCAAGAGAAGAAAGCAGGAAGAAGTGGAGACAGGAACTACGGCGCCATGAAAAGATGAACGCGCCCTTGGTCCTCAATCGCGAAGTCCGACGATCTCACTCGTGAGCCTCGGCCTCTTTAATCCACAGTTCATCGCAAAAAACGATCGCGCGATAAAAATGGCATCCGTATTTGGCACAATCTTCTCTGCTTTTACCGTGCTTATTGAGGTCTTTTGGTATTGGTACAAGGTGCGTTGTGTTGACTAGCTCACCTTTGAGTAGATGAGCTGTAATATGCGACATGGGTGGTTGATGGTTTTGATAGGTTCTGGTCCAGCGATGGCGGACAAAGGGTCTCGTTGATGACTTACTGGATGCATTGCACGAGGCCGAGACGTTCGAAGACTGGGAGCACATCGCGCTGCAGCTCGATAACCTGAAAGGGTTGAAGTTATGGTACGTCGCTCAGCATCAGTCGCCCTCAGCTGTTGGTTGAAGTATCACCTTCCTCTCTGACTTCTTAGTTCAGGCGCAATGATCCGTCGTCCCATTCCTACGACTGGATCTTGATCAGTGATCGATTGAATTCGATCCTCACGGCGCGCGACGAGGACGACCTTCAGTCCCTCATCGACCTCATCCGTTCGGGTCTCATTCGCAACTTGGGCAATATCACGGCGCCCAAGCTGTTTAACCGATCCTTCGCCGGGACGAAGTATCTGATCGAGGAATACGTCGCACAGGTAGCCGGTGCCGTCCAGGATATCAACGCCCAGAGCGATTCGCCGCTCGGGGATAAGTACAACCAACTCTATGCCTTGTCTACACAGCAGAAGCTGGACTTCTTGCACGATGCCAGACAGGCCTTTGGACGGAGTACTCTTGTGTTGCAGGGTGGTGCGATCTTTGGCCTGTGCCATGTTGGAGTTGTGAAGGCGCTCTTCCTGCGGGGACTCTTGCCTAGGATCATTACGGGAACGGCCACGGGGGCTCTGATAGCGAGTCTTGTGGCGATTCACACGGAGGACGAACTTCCAGGCGTGCTGAAGGGAGATGGAATCGATCTATCGGCATTTGAGAGCCACGTGAAGCAGGTGCACGACAATCGCAGGTGGACGTCGGTTATTGGCGCCGGCTGGGAGACCCTCGCTCGCAGAGTCCGTCGGTTTTGGCGCGAGGGGTATTTCCTGGATGTCAAGGTGTTGGAGGAGTGTGTCAAGGCGAACGTGGGCAACTTAACTTTCGAAGAGGCCTTTCGGAGGAGCAAGAGAGTTTTGAACATTACGGTCGCCACGACGGCCGAAGGTGGCGTGCCGACTCTTTTGAATTATATCACGGCGCCGAACGTGGTGGGTAGCATGCTCTTACCCCATTTTTTTCCTCGCCTGGAAGTCATGACGCGAAGCTGGTGGGCTAACACGTGAATTAGCTGATATGGACTGCGGCCGTTGCATCGAATGCCTCGACGCCATCGCTCTACGGAAGCAGGCAAACGACGGTGTTGTGCAAGGACGCTAACGGCAACATTGTACCATGGACGCCGGGCAGCAGCTTTGGATCCGGAGTACACGCATCTGACAAGGACCACAAATTACCCCTGGCCAGGATCGCACAACTGTTTAACGTCAATCACTTCATCGTCAGCCAGGCGCGTCCTTACCTGATCCCATTCCTCCAATCCGACATGCACGGCCCTTCTCTATTCAACGCCCATCACAGACGAGCGCAGATCGTGGGTCATCTGTTCAGAATCATAGGGTTAGAGGTCCGTCACCGTCTGAAGCAACTTGACATGCTGGGGTTCTTACCCGCCAGCATACGGCGATTTCTCGTTGACGAGGGCGTGCCGGGACCAAGCGTCGTGCTCGTCCCAACCGTCACAGCATCTGATTTCGTACGGCTGCTGGAGACGCCGACGCGAGAAACGCTAGATTATTGGATCCTGCGCGGCGAGAGGAGTCTGTGGCCGGCTGTTTCGGCCTTGAAAGTCAGGTGCATGGTGGAGTATGAGATTGAGCGGGCTTACCAGCAAGCACGCAGGTTGAAGGCTGGCGGTCTTAGGAGGAGATCGAGCATCCCGCCTGCGTCTTCTGCGACGGGTGAGTCTCAGTCTGCGAGGGGCGCGGGGTCGGGTATGTCAAATAGTGCCAGTATGGTGGGTTGAATGAATAAAACACATCGTGCAAAGACAAGAGGTTGACTGACTGATGTGTTCAAAGATTGTGCAAAGTGCAGACACGCCAGGAAGACCAGAGAATTGCTGACGATGAATGCCAATGCGTAGAGGAGACCTTCGAGATGCCAGGTAGATACCAGGTATATATATAGACCTAATATTGTTTCAAGTTCAGAATAACGGGAAGGCTAAGCCCCTATGCCATCGCGGAAATTTAACAGCACCAAACCATTGAACTCATTTGATTGGTATGTAAGATTGCCCGCAAAAGCTTGCGGCTGAACGTGCAGTAGTGCGATCGGTAGTGGGTTAGGTACTGGAACCCTAGGTAAGTACTATCATATTCCGCGGCTGCCTACCAGGTAGCTTCGACGGGTCTATCGTAGGTAGATGCGGGAGATACAAGGTAGGTACGGATTTAGTCCGCGAAAAGGAAGCGACTCGGACGGGTTTCCTTCCACCATGGTTGATCGCAGCCACACTCGGTAAGACGTTCATGGTTACTTCTCCAGGGCTCACTACGAGTACTTGTACATTATGTACATACATGGACACCCCTACCTTAGGTATGTACCTAAGGTAGATCACGGTACAAGGCATATTCCGTACTCACGCTTGACCTGGTTGGTATTAGGTCGAACGCCTTTTTTTTTAGCGCGTACACTAAGTAAGTTGCCTGAAACCTGACACTGCAAACCACGGATTACCTACCAGGAGGTACGGATCTAATCCGTACGAGTATGCATCGTACCTTCTTCAGGTCTGGGGAGGATGCGACTTGTACGAAGTACGCTGCGTACTCGTAATCCGAAATCTTTCTACTGAGATTTCATCTCTCTTCACCTCAACCGGCGTCCGGCCATAATTACCTAAGGTATCTTGCCCCTTTTCACCGTACTTTTGTTTCCTTGCCATGACCGTATGGGCTATTCACAACACCCATCTTCTCTAGGCGCGTCATCACTAGGTAATATTTGACTCAACTACATGCCTAGGTATGTATTCTTGTGACAGTGTAATTCGGACAATGAAGCAAAGAGATAGATGCGGTTTTTACCTTGATAATTCTCAGGTGGTCTGCTGATCGTCCTGATTCGCACAACACCGGACGACAAACCATCTGGTCGTGTGTCCGGGCGTAGTCTGTAATGCGTATTACCTAATACATAGAATTCCCTAAGAAAGAGCAAGACACAGGCACATATGACGACACTACATGAAGTCTCACCAATCAACTCTTGCGGAACAAAAAATAATCCGTCGGAAGAAAGTAAAAGTTTCTACACGTACCAGGTATACATACTAGCAATCTGGCCCCAATCATTATCCAACCGCTGACAATTTCCTCCAATCAACATACCTCATAACAAGCTGTCCTCTATTGATATCTTATCTTGCGGCTCAGTTGATGCCCAGTTCCACTTTGACATTTACTCGTATAATATCATCAATCCATCAGACGAAAGCACGCATGTGTTTTATACAGCTTTTAGTGGTTGCTGTGCTCTGAACCATGCAACGGAGCGAAGAATGAGAGCGAGAGAGATAGAGACTAGTGAGTTATGACAAGATTGACCTGTGTGTGTAAGAAAAAAGAGAATGACGAAAAGAGAGAACCAAAGAAATAGGGTCAAGAAATTGACGACAATATTCGAGATTGGGAAAGATGGTGAAAGACAGCGATGGAGAGAGAGAAAGAGAGAGAGAGCAAAAGAGCGACGAAGAGAGAGGATAGAAGAAGTAATGGCAAGAAATCCACGATGATAGTCGAGTCTTGGTGAGATGGTGAAAGACAGCAACAACACGGAGAATGAACACAACAAATGAGAGAAGTAGCACGACTGTGTTGGAAATGGCAAGAAATCGACGACGACGATCGAGTTTGTGTGAGATGGTAATGCAAGGTGAGTCGTCGTGCGACACCCCTTTTCGATACAATAAGATTGGCCCCACGACCTGGAGGAGGTCTTCATGGAGTGGGACGCCGCGCACACATGAAAGATCCGAAGCCACGACTGTCGGACGCTCGTGCCATTGTATGGATATGGGGATGGAGACTTGAGATGGAAGGGGAATGTGAGGCAGTCTGCGTCACATGATACCTTCGTCCAAACGTCCATACCTTTAGGGGTCGGAATCACCAAAATTGTTGTCCCACGCCGCGGAGGTAGTCGAACTTGGACTCCTCTCGTGTGACGGAAGGTGCTGTTGATGATGCCACAGTGCTGGGAGGGTGAACCGTCACCGAGCTACTTGGACTTGTATGGATGTTGTTCAGGGGCAGTCCGGAGAGAGACTGGAGCTGACCAGGCTTCCACCCCTCAAGGCTTCCAGTATATTGTCGGTTTGCGGGACCGTCATCGAAGAGAGCCGATGCTGTCAGGGGCTGTTCTTGCTGCACCACACCACTATGGATGGTCTCGCAAAGGTTGAGAATGGTGGTGTTTAGCTTGTCGAGGTCATTGCGCATGCTGTTGAAGTCTACGTTCATGCCCAGATCGTTAACTAAGCTGTCAATCTCTTTGCTCAAGTCATCCTGGGGGGTGTCGGCAGTCGGTGCAGTGTCGGTCATCCCAACCGGCGTGTTGGGCATATCGTCAGGCAAAGGAGATGCTTGTTGATGGCCGGTACTGACAGCATCGTGAGGGTAATCGGCTGTCATGATATCGTCGGCCGCGTTCCCAGTATGGTTACCACTGGGGAGAGCACTCTGCTCTTTCTTGGGACCCTTGGGGTGCAGAACGAAAGAGGAAGGACGACCGGGCATTCTGTCAGTTGGCGAATTGGACGAGTGGTTGATGAGGGGTTGTTGTAATCCGACTGACTTGGTGACGTTATATGGACGAGATGTTTCGTGCTTTTGAGAGTGTGTAGATGGGTAATATAGCTTAGGAGGGAGTGAACGAAGGAAAATGTCATGAGGTAGCGGATATGATTCTCGAGAGCAGCGAGGTAGCCAACCTCATCTTATATACATGGAATACATCTCAAGAAAGTGTTGACACGGTAAGAGGGAGGCTAAGACGGGATATAGGTGCTGAAAGACGATATGGGCATCTGTATTCTCTACCTGGACTTACTACCTGGGCAAAATTATCATTAACTACCGGCCGGGTCTAGTAGGAGACAGGCATTCTCTGAAAATATTTCATAATTTACTGTGTTGATTTACTGTGTTGTTACAATTTGCATCAGTTCCCTTAACAAATCATATTTCGGTCGCCAGTATTTGCAATGGTCGTGGCGCTGGTGCAGGCTGGTGCCAAGGATCGCGACCCAGGGGGAGGGGGTTAGCGTAGCGCTAACCTACCTCCTACGAGTACACTAGAAACCTTCGAAGTGCAATGACACGCAGGGATATGGGGTAGTACCTACATAACATACGGATTAGGTACATCATATACGCCGTACCCATACATACCTAGTACATACTTCATCAGCTCTATCTCATTGGTTGTGCGAAGGCGACAATTCCGTACGATACTTGCCCCATGCTACCCCTGTAACTGTCCCGCAGATACCTATACTTCAGCCCCCCTCGGCCCCGCCCTGGCGCCCGATTCCGACAACTGACCTCAGCCCTGCGTGCATGTACCTAGGGTTCCGTTTACTTGTACCCGACGGAGTACGAGCAGGTACGAGTAGTCGGTCCAGTTACGAAGTACCTACCCTTTTCTAACTAGGTACCTATGTAGGTATGTACCAGGACCTTGTTCTCCCCTGCCGCATGATCTTATCTGCAAAATATCTACGCTGATCATTTTTCGAGCATGCTACGAAGTAATTCCACTCTTATTGCCTGGACCTGAATCCCAGAGCCGCAATCAAGGAGATGAGCGAATCTCAGGGCCTTCATGATGAGACTTGTACAAGTTGTTAGTTACGATGGAACGAGAAAGTGAAGTCTGTTTCTTAATAGCTGCGACGGCACAGCATGGCTACCATCATTCATGTGTTTAGCCTGGAGCGCGACGTACGGAGGATGAGCAATGAATGGCCTGTGACGGGCCTTACATGGTGCGCTGTCGCTAAACGTTTTCTTTGTTGCCTGACATTGCCTGGCTGCAATCCGCATTCCCGACTGCAGCAGACTGAGGCTGTGCTTCCAGACACTGGAGATGTTGTTCACAGAAGCTGTCTATGTAGATGGTGTTGCTGTACGAAGTAGTACCTCGAAATCGCATAAGGGTGTCGTCACGCGAGGTCACTCTGAGTCCGGATGAGCAGTGATGTGCCCTGTCTCTGTAAGTACGTCACACGCGTGCTAACCAAATCTGGGAACGTACCATACAGTTCCTGGAGTGGGTGGCATTGTAAGGCAGCTACAGTGGGGTGAGAAAAGTGAAGTGCATTTCTGTTCCCCCTTATGTTTTGCCCTCGAACAAGAATCGCGACGTATTTTCATACAACAAAAACAAAATACAGTGAGGAATACATCAATCATTCAATTAATCTTTTCCTCAACGTTGACGTACTTTGGTGTAGGTATAAAAAGTGCACTTCACTTGAAAGAAGTGACATCCGTACACAGGTACGCAGTAGTAGCAGACACCGAAAAAACGCGAGACAAAAAACTACATACTCGTATGTAATTTGTAACTCGCAGAAAACAACCCCCCCAAAAAATCACATACGAATCATTTAAGTATAGCAAGCGGCGGGTCTATTGATCACCTCGTTCCTTCTCACTATTCCAGTACCCCCCTCTTTGTACCTGCCAATCCAAGACCGCAGGGGCAGGGAGAGGTGTGTGCGTCTAACTACGGTGCCTTCGTGGCCCAGGACCTACTACTATGGTAGATCACAAGCTTGAAGACTGTGCAGTGTGTTGTTGTGCCCGGCATGTCATGGGCAGGAAGGGGGTGTGGGTATGGCACGGGCCGGGGAAGGTGTGGGCGTAGGTAGGCATGGGCAGGGGGTATACGAGTAGGCATGGGGCGGGGGCGTGGGTTAAGCACCATTGACCCACTTTAACCGCTCAATCTGGGGGCATGCCGGGGCGCGGCCTGGGACGAGAACGAACGCCTTGTCGTTCTTATCTTACGGTGGGCTTCAAACGGCATACCTACCCAACGCTTGTGATATGTTCTACTACTCTCCGAATGATGAACTTCTAGGATACCGGGCATGGTCTATAAGAACCCCGCGTCTCACCCCTCGCAAGCTGCAGTTTTCTCCCCTACTCACACCATTACCTCGTTCTTTTCTTTCTCGAACCCGATCTACTCACCAGATACTGACAGAAGCAGGAGGCACATCGTTGATATGACATTGATCAAACCAATCAAACCGCAAAGGAACAGTATACAATCCCATCCCCTTCGATTCCATCCATCAACTGGCCATCATGGACCACGCTCCCGTCTTCATGTCCTGCCATGCAGATGCGGAAGGGAGCTTGGTATGGCTAGCAATGACAAGTCTGGTGTAGGGTTGATCGGCAATGCCTTGACCCCCATGATAAGGCAGGCAAAGCTCCCCAGGCCTTGACCGGTCTTCCTGGGACTATACGTCGTACCGCCGCTGCCGACGTGGATCACCAACAACACTCTCCTTCGTCGCCTGGTATGCCTGGCATGACGATCGAATCGGCTTCCATTGCGGATACTGTCCATAGATCCTGTGGTGAAATGGGCAAATTTCTCAGGAACATAGTCAAGGACCTTGGAAAGCTAGTTCAAGAAACTTGAACGACCAGCGCAGCAACATCGACAAGATTAACGAATATGACAAGGAGAATGTCCACCTGCCCGGGGTCCCTCTCAACTTCCACGATATCCATGACAAGAAAGCTGGGATGCAGCAAAGCCAGACAACCACAGTCTCCCCTCTCTTCACGGATGACCCCGGAACGAAATAATATACTCGAAGCCTCGAGTCATGGATGCCGTTTCGGTTCCAGTCCCTTTATGGATGTGAAGGGTGCTCGATCGCGGCCCGCTGTCCTGACACCGGAGTCACGAGTGTCATCCCAGGACTCATCGCTGTACCCACCACTCGTACCACCGAGGTTTGACGCCGATTCTCTCCGCCTAACGGGGCTGCTATAATCTATTCAGCAATGACTCTTCCGTCTCAAATCGACATGAGCTCATGAAAGAGAATGTCATGTGGTTGTCGTTGTAATCCATCACCTCCAACATCTCGGTGTGATAAAAGAAGCTTCACAGCTGAGACAGCATCGGAATGTCTCGCCTAGCCTGGCAAGAGTTCGAAAAATAGGGGCCAACCGACACAAGTGAAACCCAGTCTCAGTCGCGTTACGCATTGCACGTGGTTATGATGACCCGAAGTTCTCGAACGCTTCCACGTGGTCGCACACTCCCGGATTCGGGTCATCGGTGCCAGTGGAGCGATGATGGGGAGTATGCACGGTACACTCCCCACCTGCGTGAACCCTGCTTTGTCGTTGCGTGGGTCGACATACGAGTACATACGGATACATACAGATAATGCCAAGGATGCTGTATTCCGTAAACACGGCTCCATACGGACAGGATTCACCGAGATCTGCACCCAATCTCACACAGAATCTGGAAGGGGGACCAGAAACAGAAAAAACGGGACGATTCCAAGTATAGTGGGTGGCCGGTATATTGATGATGCAGAAAGGAAAAGTAGGCAGGAGATTTAGCTAGTAGTGCCGCTGTACGTGACGAGTGCACCTTCCCACCTCCTACTACCCCTCTCGGCAACTGCCCTTCCAACAGGGGGCTTGCAGTGCAGGATTCTCCGCATGGACCTATGTAATCCGTGCCATTCGAAGGGGATTCTGGGTGCACCCCCTGCCCCTGTTTGGCTAACGGGAAACTGAACCATCCAATCGCTTCGGTGAATTACGACGAAGATCGTCTTCACTGGTTGAGCGACAATAAATCAGTTGGACCAATCAGAAAAAGGGAATGAGCAGACTTCTGGATATGTACTTGACGTTCTTGGCATTCAGCTGCCACGGGATACCTTTGAAGACTTCTTTCTGGTTTCCGTTTCGAACAGTCAAAACCTTACGACTGGGTACCTAAGTACTGTGAGATCTACGCGAATCAGGTTGTCGCAGGTATCCAATGGAAGGTAAGAAGACACAAACGTTACGATTTTCTCAAAGAAAAAAAAACTCCATCGCTATATTAATTCATTTCTGCCCATATTCAGTAGAGGGCGTCTCGCGTGTCCTTTTTTCACGATTTTTTTCTTCTTTTGTTTAGTTTAGTATCTTTCTACTAGGTATCATACAATTCCTTTAGACAAACAAAAAAGCCTACTACGTCCATAATCTACACGTGCCATCCGCACCCGCACTGACGATCCACGGGTGATGAGGATGCCACGCGATATCCGTCACACCGAGCCTGTTGACGGGACGGTGGCCCGTCAGCATCTTCACGGGCGTGATCATGGGACCTTCCATGAGGTCGTTGACGACCTTGCTGTGGAAGATCTGCAGCGTTCCGTCGTCACTGCAGTCGGCGAAGAGCGGGTAGGCGCCCGGGTGGAATTTGACGGAGCGGATGGCCTGCTCGTGGAAGCGGAGGGTCTTGTAGGGGCGCATGGACATCTCGAGATCGTGCCAGAGCAGACGACGGTCGTAGGAACCGACGATCAGGTGGTCGCCGCCGGGGTGGATGTCTAGCGAGGAGATCCAGCGGCAGCCGGGCTGCACCGTCTTCACGAGCTCTTGTCTCTGGAGATCGTAGCAGCGGACTGTTCTCTGTGTCGCAACGAAGAAGAGGGGTCTGGACGGGTGGAAGGAGGCAGTCTGGGGCGCACCGCCGGGGAGTTTGCGGAAGGGTATCTGGGTGAGGTGCTTGCTTAGGGTGTGGATAGCTACGGCGCTGCGCTGACCGGTGGGCGACACCGTGGCGAAGAAATCGCCGCGTCTGTGCCAGTGGATGGTCTTGATCGGGGCTCTAACGGTCGCCTTGAGCAGAACGCCTTCATCCTCCAGACGAGCTCCTGGTCTGGCCCACTTCGCAGGGGGATCTTTCCGAGCGCCAGTTGCCGTTGTCTGTTGCTTGGCGTTGCTGGCATAACCAAATCCTGCATCGAGTATGGCTCGGCTGGCTTGCGCCAGTTCTGGATTTGCGACGGACGGGGTCATCAGGAAGATATCCTCACCAACAGCCGCTGACAGAATTAATGCGTCCTGACCAGGACGCCATCTAACGTAGTCGACAGGGTCCTCGCTGCTCAGCTTGACATGCCACTGCTGCTTACCATCCGAGAGACCCCAGACTCTGACTGTACCATCGTCGCCACCACTCGCCAGCCATTGACCTGTTGAGTCGATGGCTACTGACCGCACCCGACCCTCATGACCAGCAAATTCGATAGATGCGACAGTAGGGAAAGGACGTAATTCCTCGGGGCGAGGCAGTTTGGGGAGTAGCGATGTGGGATCGATGTTGAGACGGTTCTTCCGTACACGGGGAGCGAGGTATAGATCCAAGCATCTGTCGAACCGTTCCTTGACGAATTGATCGTAGGCAGGGGTCCGTCTGAGGGAGTCGTACTTCTGGGGGAGGTACGACTTCTCCCGGTCTTCGGGATCGGCATCTTCCCAGGCTTTCCGTTCGGCATTCGTCGGGAGGTACTCTGCTGGCGGGTTGTAGGACAGATCGTATCCGGGCGGCGCAAGCTTCGGCGCAGGAATATGCATGACATTCGGCGGGCGCGGGACTTCGTCGGCCCATAAGTCGTAGTGAACCTCTTCCTCCTCGTCTTCCTCCTTCTGTCTCTCCTCCGGTGGCTTGTAGGGTAATATTCTGCCCTCGCGAATGGCCTTGACCAACTTCATCACGCGCTTGGCCTCGTGCTTCGAGGGCACGAAACGTCGCTTCGGCTCCGGCGCAGCGGATAGGGGGAACTGTTCTACATGGCTGGTATACCATTCCACGGTGTCCTGTCGGGTCGTTAGCAAAGATCATAGCTTACCAAAGCGCATACTATGCATACCGGGTACATGTCGTAGCCCTCTTCGGGCACCTCCTTCATCTGGACACGTCGAAGTAGCTCCAACTCCTCTCGGCTGAGGTTCAAGGGCTTGCCTGTTTCGGGATCTGTGAGACCAGTCCATCCTTCGGGCAGTTCAATGCTGTCGAGGAGAGAGTCGAGAGCCTCGCCGGTGGCAGGGCGCATAATCTTCTTGCCATTGATATCGTAGCCGATGTGAGGGTAGGAGTCGTAGAAGGAGAGAGGGATGTTTCCGATCTAGAAATACATTGTCAGTACTCATGATGGAGCGTACGGCGTGCCTGCCTGAGTCTTGCGCGTCTGCCATGCTCGAAAAGGCCATTGAGACTGCGCATTTGCTGAATAGACGTACAGTGTTGGTAGGACCTTGAGCGTCAGTGTCGTCGGAGTCGTAAACGGGGTCGATCTCGTCGTAGACGTATCGGTCGTTGCCGTTCGCATCCTTCTCGATTCTGTAGTTGGGCTGGTCGTCCTCGTCTTCCTCCTTGTCCTCCAGAGAAGCAGCGCCCAGGACGAC
This sequence comes from Xylariaceae sp. X3-2, assembly GCA_028637685.1. NCBI lineage: Eukaryota > Fungi > Ascomycota > Sordariomycetes > Xylariales > Xylariaceae > Xylariaceae sp. X3-2. The sequence goes on from JAJFDI010000032.1 coordinate 118,643, forward strand.
ATCGAGGTCATCTTCCTCTTCATCCTCCTCGTCCTCGTTCTCATTGTCTTCCGAGTTGTCCTCCGAGTCGCCCTCACTGTCACTGTCGAGCGCGCCCTCCATCAGTCCCTCGGTGAAGTCATCATCGCTCTCGTCGTCGGAGTCGAGGAGCTCTGCAGCGACATCGTTCTTCTTTTCGACATCGGCAGCAGCAGCATTCGGCTCGGTAGGTGAAGCCTTGCGCTTCCGCGTAGTCCTTGTTGAAGCCATATTTGTGAATTGGTGAAAGTGAACACAAGCTTGGGGCCGGCCGTGTCACTTGTTATGCTGGCAAGCAAATGCAGGTGCTGGCTTGGGATTCCGTAATTCGTAGCTCGAACTTTTTTGATCGATATGCTTTTCTGCCAGTCTAAAAACATGACCGCCTTCCTGTTATGGTGGGGTTATTGCGCTAACCCGGAATGCATTAGCGTTGTAAGGACGCGCTAAGTCCGCCCCTCCAGTTGTCTTCTAAGTTCTGGGCCTACATATCCCGAGATCGGATCGGATCCCCAGGCCGGATCTCCAATACCCGTAAGCCGAGGGTGCTCCCAGGCGGGGACGGCACGCAAGAATCTGGGCAAATGTCTGCGGTAGCGCGCAGTGACTTTTCAATTCGGAACATTGAAGTCATCAACATGAACACCTTCGTTCGGATTCGATAATGATAGCGATGAAATATGAATAACAATGAATCATAAACGAGTTCACCAATTGTCTATTGCCTCTATTCTCGTCCATACGGATTATATTCGGTGCATGCAGAGCCGATAACATCAACTACTAATCCATAGGTAATCCGTAACCTACCTATTTACGTGTCAGGCCATGGATTGTAAAATCACTGTACGGGGTTAAGTACGGATTATTAAGTGGTAATACGGATTACGGGGAGACCAATGATGGAGGGTAAACCCAGTTAGCAGCGCCACCACCTTCGCTATCTCTTCCCTGTTCGTGTAAGTAAACCCGTTCGAGAGAGAACAACCGCCAGCCTACAGGAGCTGACGTCTTCTTCTTTGCTTTTCATCAAGGGTCGTGAATATATATCTCCAGTCAGCACCTTGTAAGATCTTCACCTTGCGTAATCCAGTCAACAATTGATTGTATTGAACTCCCTCATCTCATTCTGCCTCAAGCCATTCATCCACAATGGCATCATTCTCAGTAAGTCACCCACCTCACTCATCGCACTGCTCACTCACTCACCTATCACAGCGCCTCGTCCGTTTCCTCGCCCGGAACGGCAAGGTCTACTACGGCGACGCCATCCTGCCGGCAGGCGTCACAGACATCGCGCAGACGAAGAAAGCCCGCATCATCGTCGGCGACATCTTCGGCGCCCACGAAGTCACAGACCAAGTCGCCGATGTCCGGCTCCTCCTAGCGCCGCTTGCGCTCGAGGATGTCAAGACCGTGCGCTGTCTCGGTCTGAACTATGCGCTGCATGCGAAGGAGGTATTTCTCTGTTCCTGTCTTCACTCTCTTGTGTGAGTTTTGTAATGAATGAGACTGATGGTAATTAGTCCGGCCTCCCCATCCCTAAATACCCCGTCCTCTTCGTAAGTATCTCCCCCACCTCCAAGGAAATACAAGATTAACACACAGCAGTACAAACCCATAACCGCCCTCTCGGGTCCCACAGACCCCATCCCCGTGCACCAGACCGCGCAAGAATCCCTGGGTCTAGACTACGAATGCGAGCTCGTCATCGTCATCGGCAAGACCTGCACAGACGTCTCCGAGGCCGATGCGCTCAAGTATGTGCTCGGCTACGCCATCGGCAACGACGTCTCGCACCGCGACTGGCAGATCGCGCGCGGCGGCGGACAATGGTCGCTCGGGAAAGGGTTCGATGGCTGGGCGCCGTATGGACCGGGTATTGTGAGTAGTAATGTGATTACGGATCCGCAGACGTTGAAGATTAGTACGCGGTTGAATGGAAAGACTGTTCAGGTGAGTTATCTGAGTTCTACTTGGGGAGTTGGGTGCTAATGAGAGGTGCAGGAGAGTAATACCGCCGATATGATCTTCAATGTGCGGCAGACGATTTCCTTCCTGAGCAAGGGCCACACGCTCTTGCCTGGTGATATCATCTTCACGGGTACGCCGTCTGGTGTTGGTATGGGTCGGAACCCGAAGCTTTGGATGCGCGATGGGGATGTTGTTGAGGTTGAGTTGGAGGGTGTGGGTGTTTGCACGAATAAGGTCGAGTTTGTGAGGGAGAGCGCCAAGTTGTGAGTCATTGTCTGAGACATTGGTTGGAAGACATTGGATGGAACACCTTGCAGTAGATCGTGGCTGTCTCGGATTCGGGCAGATTGGACCGAGGACCGAGGAGAGAGGAAACATGACGATTAAACGGGTGTTATGTTTTCGCAGTATCGGTTTGCCATTGTGATTATGAGTTGATGTTCTCGAGTCGTTGGTCATTCGTTCCATGCCATTCAGGACAGGTATCTGAGCCGTAACATGTCATCTTCACGTTGCAAGTGTTAAGAATTGACGCAGACAATCTGTGAGTGAATATTGATCCGTACATTCAAAAGACCATCCCCATCTCAAAAGGAAGCATATTGACAGATGAGATCACCAATATTCATATCTTCACCACACCAAGCAGTCCCATAATCTCCAAAACAACACAAGCGCGTGACAAGATCGCCACGCCCAGCTGAAACCCCTCCCCTCCCGGCGTAGCCCGCACGCACAGCCCCCCCAACAACGCAGCTGACCGTCATCTCCAATCAGCCTAACCCAGTAAGCCCTTCATTGAAGAGCTGAAAAATAAAAACACGCATCGGCGGGAAATACCCCGTATGGATGAAGATCATGAGTCGAACTTCCCTTTTATTGCCTAGGACTGATGTCTTGGCTTTGTTTGTTGGGTTTCGCGTGTTGGGTTGGTAGGTAAGCAGCGGCTATGGCTGATGAGTTGGTTGGTTGGTTGGTTGGTTGCCTTGGTTGCCTCACGGTCACGGTATATAACGCGGATACTCGCAGGCTTACGGTTGATCGTTTGTTTACTTTCATTCTTTGTTTCAAGTTCTCTGCGCTACGGTTTCTTCAAGGAAAATTTGTTGGAGCCGTGCTCTGATATACTAACACGTAATACCTGCATGCTATATATTCACCAAACGCCCTCCCTCACGGAGGCGGGTTTCGATGCAGACGATGCATCGACCGAGTACGATGAAGACGAACAAATCATCAGTCGACGGATGAAGGGGAAGGGGAGGGCTATTAATGTATCGAACACTAGTCATGAGGATCCGGGTCTCGAGATGACCTCCGATATACCCACGGCCGACTGGACGAAATACGACCCTCCGGAAGGGTTGAGATACACCGGAGACATGAAATCGGATATCGTCCTACAAATTATCCGAACGTCCATTGAGAGGGTGAAAGCTAGGATACAAGAGGAGGCGAAACGAATGGAAGAGGAGGCACTTGGTACAGAAGATGAGGGATCGACAGAAGTTGAGAGCGCCGAGAGCTCGTCCGACGAATCTTCGACACAAAGCGATGAATTAGAACAATCGATATCCGCGGGCCGGAATGGTTGGGAAAGTGGTGAAATAAGGGTCATTCCGACAGAGATACCGAGACCGCAGAGGAGACGGACGTTACGGGATCTGTTTCGAAAAACAAATGGAAACCCCCAGAGTGGAGAGTCGAGTGCAGTCGGAGCAGCCCATCCGAAACTTCAGCTTGGACTGAATGCGGTGGATTTTGTCGGCAGAAAACACTTCTTTTTGGACCTCGTTAAGAAAGCAACAGGCGAAGACACCAGGGCAAGCCCGGCGATCTCTAACATGTGAGTTCTCAACTCCCGCCAAAAGTAACTGATGTTGTTGATGCAGTGAACTCATTGAGTGTTAGTGAGTGTGTCTCCTGTCTCGACGAATTTGGACCAAAAGACATCGTCAAGGCACCCTGTCACAACTACTGCAAACCCTGTTTCCGCCGTCTGATCGCAACCGCGTGTCAAAACGAGCAGCACTGGCCGCCGAAATGCTGTCTGAACGAATTTCCGTATAGGACGATCATCCTCAACCTCGATGAACGGCAAAAAACCGAGTATCGTGCGCGAGCGATGGAATGGGACCTGCCATTTGCTGATCGCATATACTGTAGTGAACCAGGTTGCAGCTTGTTCATCCAGCCAGTATATATAATCCATGCGCAGGGTATTGCGAGGTGTACAAGGGGCCATTATACCTGCATCATCTGTCGCAACGCCCAGCATCAGAGTGGAAACTGCCCTCAAGACAGAGACATGATGCGAACCAACCAACTAGCAGAAGAAGAAGGGTGGAAGCGCTGTTACAGCTGCCACGCCTATGTCGAGCATCTTGATGCATGTCAGCACATGACATGTCGATGCGGCGCAGAGTTCTGCTATGTCTGCGGCGCCCGTTGGCGCACATGCGCATGTTCCATGACAGAACTGGCAACCATAAAACACCAGGCGCGGGTACGCCGACAAGAGCGCATGGAAAGGGAGGAAAGAGAAGAAAAGGAAATGCAAGAGGCGATTCGCCTCGTCGAGGAATTCGAGCGTGAAGAGGCCCTGAAATCTGAGCGCCTTTCTCGGGAACGGGAACGTCTCGCTCAGGAGCTTCGCCAGAAGGAGCGGGAAGAACATAACCGACGCGAACGCGAACGCCGAAAAGCTATTACACTCAAATACGAGGAGCTGCGCGGTGTGTTCTTGGGACTTCACGAGATGCAGCGTGCCGTGGTGCGGAAACACCAAGATTGGTACGGGCAGCGGGCAAAGCTAAAATACGAGGAAGCGCTCACTCGAATGCGCGACAATCACGAGTTGGAGCGCATGTTTCATAGGGCCAAGGTCGAGGCGAAACTCATCAAGCGCGAGGGTAGATTGAGATCCGAGTTTGTTGCGCGAGTGGCCGAGGAACGTCGGATTGAAGAGCAGTATGCCGTCAAACTGCATGCGTTCTGGGACAAGAAAGAAGGTGGCGATGAGAAGATCCAAGCCGCCATGGAGGATCTAAAGCGGAGGATGAACATGGGGTCCGTGGCCTGGCAGAAATGGGCGAAGAATGATCTGGATACATATCGAGATAATCTTCATAAGGAGCAGGCCATCCGGGAGAAGCTCATGGATTATAAGGAACACCACTTCGAGACTAGGATGGGTGAGCAGGGCATTGCGATGGCGACAAGGAATGCTGCCGAGCTGCGGTGGGTACGAGAAGTTTGCGAGGAGCGCACCCGATTGCTCCATGAGCTAGAGGCGAAAGAGATTGAAAACGGCGAGGATATCAGTAAATGATTTTCCAAGGATTCCAGAAGATACCTGTCCTGCGAAGCCGTACTGGTTGCGGTCGTAGTGAGCTGTCAAAGTAATTTAAACATAAAGAATACCCACTCTACAAAACGTACCTCAGTGAAAAAGTCGTTGAAGTCTCTCAGATATGGCGTAAGTTGTAAAGCCAGTCATGTCAACCTCTTACGCTCTGCATGAGCTTTGTGTTCGGGCAGCTTGAATGTGAAAGGGGGGTTGTCCGTCAATGCGAGTTAAGAGACATTGAATCTTCGCTATTACATTAGAGAGTGTGAACGAATTTGTGCCAATTAGCCCTGGTAGAGACCATCAACGTAGGAAGATCCATGGTTTTCGAGGTGAAAATGTAAGTAGTAAACTGCCAGTTATCATTTCCATGATAGTTCTGATTTGAAGATTGGTGCCTAATAATACGATCTGGTTCCTTCACTACGATTGATGTCGGATATTGAAGTAGTGCCCCTTTCGTCCTCGTCTGAACTTGGTTGCTCACCCCTGAAATCGTCAGCTCGATCAGGAAGGGAGCGCATAGACTCAATGGATTCCCTAGGCAGCTCGGGCGGCTGGTATGGCTTGATCACATGCATGTCTCTACCGGAGGGGAGGCTTGCCAAGAGTGTGGCAGTCGATGGTATCTTTTGAGCGAGAACCTAGGAATCGTCAGCAGACACCCTTAGGACAATGATAAGGAAAAGGGGTGTGTACAGTGTCATTGACTTTAGTCCACTTAGCTTCCAGCATTTCGATGACTCGAGTTTCTTCGAGCTTTCCTGCATCCGCTCCCCAATTCGCGCTTCTTTCCACCTTTTTATCCTCCTTCTTCTCCGACCAGTCCTTCTTCACTCGACTGAAACTTATCCCTTTTCTCGGTTCTCGTGGCTCGACTCCAAGTTCTTGGAGGGCACATTGCAACCAACCCAGTGCATTGCCAGTCTGGCCAGATAATTCAGCATCAATGCCAAAGAACCGACAAGCCTTCGCGCGACTAGTTTTCCTAAAATCTTCTAGGTACCGCAGTAAGTCATCACTGAGTTTTGTCATCCCCTTGCCCTTCCCTGGCTGGCAAAGCGAGGAAGCTTGGGAAGCGTGGTCGGCGGCAGCAAGGCACAATCGCGCAAAAAGGTGAGCGCGTACTTTGGGTATCTCAGGTGCCTTGAACATCCACTCACGATCATTATCATGGCGATCTTGTGCAACAGCTGCTGGATAGGGGTCATCTTTCAGAACTGCGAGGAGGGTAGCCTCTGCAAGAGCTAGAGAAGCTAGAGCTCGGGATGTAGACGGCGTGATATCCGAACAAGAGGGATAGCCTGAGAGCTTCCGAGAGCGAGTGGCAAGGTAGTCATGTATTGAAGCTGCCTCCATCAGATGCTTAGTAGCCGTGGTTATAGCCGTTGTGCGCTCCTGCGTGCTTATTGGATCTCCGGACGTGACATAAAGGGGCCTGAGTGAGGCGCGAGCCAGCAACGTATAGGCAAATGCTAAAGTTGACAGTGAAAAGAATAATTCATATTCCATTGATTGAATCCTGATTCGAGGAGTCTCCATCCCGGGCACAGGATTCGCAGACAGGGTTGGGCGCCATTCTACGTCGGGTGCCGATGTCTGGACAACATCGATTTCTTCCCGTTGTGAGGTACGACTTATGCCAGCATCGATTGCGAAGGCATACGGTAAGTATGCGTTCAAGTTAGCTATTAAGGATGGGAGGTTAGGTTCCTGCGATGATGGCGGGAGTCTCTTGTGTCTTTTCAATGCATCTCTCACTACACCCCGATGTATGCTGGCGTTGAGGGGTAGAGACGGGTGAGATTCGCTGGAGAAGTTCGAGGAGAATGAGAACGAAGACGTCGTCGGTAACACAAATGGATAAGGCATCCCGTAGTTTCTCCAGGGGTTTTATACACCTATTCTGCTGTATGAAGTGGGCGAGTAGTGTGTGAGAGCTGTGATATGTGGAGGTTGAAGTTGTAAGCATCATCGTCAGCGACAGATGTGCTCCGTGCCTGTCTGACCTCATAACGTGAAGTCCCCGCACATTGCACGAGCCGTGGCAACGTACTATCCGTAGTGTGCATCTATCGTGTTGACGCTAACCCAGTACGAGTTAGCTGACAGAACAAGACACTGTGAGCTTCCCCGGGGTGTCCCCAGATTGCTAAGAGAAAGCTCCGACCTTAAATTCCTAGCTTGGCATCCTCTTTCTAATCCAGCGAAAAGTGTCACGATCTGGCATAAAACACCGAGAACGCCGAGATCAATCCGTCACCTTTGGGCTGCGGTCAATGCCATATCCCTTCCACTCCTTAACTGTGAACACACGGTGACAATGGCTCCCGCTCCCGCCATCTCGTCGCCGCATAAGCCGCGGCGCAAGGTGAAGAAGACAGCTCACTTTGATGCCAACGTCAAGCCGGGATCGCTCACTCGATCCCCCACCTTTCCTCTGGAAGCGATCCTGTGGCCGGCTCGAACGTCGCTGTCCCAATGGGAGACATTGCCATTGATTCTTATGTTTGCTGGTTTATTCCGCTGGGCTAGTGGTCTATGGGGATATTCTGGTTCGTGCCGTCTGTCCTTGGCTTCTGCTCTGGGGAGCATCGTCTTCTTCTCTGCTGCATTCTGCTAACCGTCGGACTCGTATTGTTTCGCAGGTCTAAACAAACCTCCCATGTTTGGCGATTACGAGGCCCAGCGACATTGGATGGAAATAACCACACAACTCCCCATATCTCAATGGTATTTCCACGATCTCGAATGGTGGGGGCTCGACTACCCGCCTCTCACGGCCTACCACAGCTGGCTGCTCGGTCGCATCGGCTCGTACATCAACCCTGAGTGGTTCGCCCTTCACACATCCCGAGGCTTCGAAGATGCGGCATTGAAGACATTCATGCGAGGCACCGTCATCGTGTCGGAGTATCTGATCTATATTCCAGCAGTTGTCATCTTCACCAGGAGATTCAGCCAGGCTTTTGGTGTCGCGCAATGGCCCGCCTCTATTGCACTCGTTGCCATCCTCATGCAGCCGGGCACCATTCTAATTGACCATATCCATTTCCAGTACAATACGGTCATGCTTGGTTTCGTGGTCGCCAGTATGTCGAGCATGCTGGCTAGTCGGTACATGTGGGCGTCCATCTTCTTCGTCGGCGCTCTCGGTTTCAAGCAGATGGCTCTGTATTACGCCCCCGCCGTGTTTGCCTTTTTGCTGGGCAGCAGCATCTTCCCCCGCATCAACGTGTCCCGATTCTTTGGCATCGCTTCCGTGACCGTTGTCTCCTTCGCGATTCTGCTCCTTCCGCTCATCTTAGGTACGCTCCACGACGTGAGCGAAGGTGTCGTCTCTCGGCCGGAACTTGAAGGTGAACCTGCACCACTTCCTATTTTCACTTTCCTGGCCCCCTATCTTGACCGGAGCGCCGCCTACTATCCGATTATCGAGCAGATAATCCAGGTGATACACCGCGTGTTTCCGTTCGCCCGAGGTCTTTTCGAGGACAAGGTCGCCAACTTTTGGTGCGCGGCCAACCTGGTGATCAAACTACGAAACTATCCTTCCGAGCTCCTTCAGCGCGCTTCTTTGCTTGCGACTCTTGCCGCAATCTCTCCAGCTTGCGCGGTCCTCTTTTTCCGACCGCGTAAAGAACTTCTGCCGTACGCGTATGCCGCGACGGCATGGGGCTTCTTCCTTTTCAGTTACCAAGTCCACGAGAAGAGTGTACTTCTCCCGCTTCTGCCCATGACCCTGTTACTTGCAGGCAAGCAAGGCCTGGGCAAAGAAGTTCGATCGTGGGTGGGCTTCGCAAACATACTGGGGGCCTGGACGATGTTTCCACTCCTCCAACGGGTTGATCTACGCGTCCCCTATTTTACACTAACACTCTTATGGGCATACTTGCTTGGTCTCCCGCCTACATCCATGAGCGCCTATTTCCAGAAAGGCCAGAGCGCTTTAGTTCAATGGGCGACTCTTGTGGTTCACATGCTCTTCTATCTTGCTATGGCTCTCTGGCACGTGGCAGAACAAGTCGTCGCACCTCCCGTCGATAAGCCGGATCTATGGGTTGTGGCCAACGTTGGTTTGGGATTTGCTGGATTCTCCCTCTGCTATCTCTGGTGCTTGTGGAAGCTCGTTCAGGAAAGCGGCATCCTCGCGACAGGTTCCCCAAAGACGAACGGAGGCAAGGTCAAGACCAAATAAACCCGCACATCGGACGACCGCTTTCCAAATTTACGAATTGAAACATTCCCTTTCTACCATTTTTGATACCCCCATAGAGAAGATCTATAAATGAGATGAATTCCTTTGGCTTCACTATCGCCTGTACTTACTGTCACATGGTCTATGTCCTCGATGCTACAACTGCCTGATAATAAGTGATGAGCTCACGCTTTCTCAGCTATCAATTCAATTCTTTTGCGTACATCTGGCCCAGTTTGTTCTCACTTTGGAATTCAGGCCCTCCGATCTATGCGATCACATCTAATCATAGTCATGAAACCTTTGATATCCGTTACCCGGGACACGTAAATATGTGCGATGTTGCAGACTCTTGCGACAGTACTACCTTTGGTTGCAACATCTCACGAGTGATATTGCGGAAGCTGTCAATGCCACGTCGCCCTTGAGTGGCACCTCGGCATCATCAATAGCACGCTGGCACTGAAGATATTACACCAAGGACGGCATCTTCCGAATGTTTCCACGTCTGCTCGTTCCGCAACACGATACATGTGAAGGGCAGCTGTTCCCTGCGACTCACGCCTTAATACAACCACAGTTTGTTTGTGCTGATGCCATGATATTAGAGATTCCCATCGTAACAGGCGATGCTCCTCCTGATGCTTCTGGGAAAGGCGGGAAAAGGATTGTTACTCACGGGATGCCGTAGAACATCATAAAATTGAAGCAAGCATCCGTCATTTGAGGCATCATTTGACACTTCTTCCCATTAAGTGGCACTGGCGGTATGGTGTACAATTGATGGCAGTTTTGAAGAAAACCCCAACATCGACCGCGATGTCCATGTTGGCGTTCGCACGATACATGCACCATGGAATATATGGGGTTGTTAAATCGGAATCCATTGCTTAGTTCTTGTATTCTTTGCCTCATTGTCAATCACTCGGACCAGCATGATCTTTTTGAATGTACTCTTCATCCTCTTACCGTTGTCTAGCCTAAGCTATTCTTCACCAACGTCCCAGAACACAACAAGCAAAGGAGACGAGATAGAAGCAATGACTTCTCACCCCGGATACGGTCAGCTCCATGACCACGACCTCAATCCGTCCCCAGGGCACCTCTCACCTTCGACATCAATCCTAGAACCAAAAACAACAACAACCTCCCCACCCCAAGCAGACGTCCTCTACATACCCACTCTCTCAGCGGGCGAAATAGTCGTCATAGTCATCGGCTTCGTGGCCGTCTTACTCCTCCTAGGAATCATACTAATCCCCAGTCGCCGGCATCAAGTCCGCGAAATCATCCGTCTGGAAAGATACGAGGAAGGAGTTCGTCCAACTCGCCCTCAAAATCTCCCCGGTGAAAACGGACATGACAACCTCGATAATACATACCAAAACCAGGACCCATATCATACTTCACCGCCCCGGATCCCGCGCATCCCAGCCACCAGTCCTTTTCACTGGCGCTGGCTCTCGCCTGCGAGGAATCCTGCCCGTCGGCCACGTCCGAGATCTCCCTCTTATTTGACCGGTCAGCAGGCTGTTGAATCTTCACCACGGCATCAAACGTATGATCCGATTGACCTCCTTTATATGAGATCCATCTTGCTAATGACTTGTAGTCCGCCCATTGTTCCTGAGGCAGTTCACGAGGTAATTGATTCAATGGAACGATTAATACGCCTGCTAATGGTGCTAGTCACACTCGGGGCGGCCCGTGAATCCTACAGATTAGAAATCCGCTTTCGATGAAGGATTCGATGATGTCTTCACGGGCAATTGATCGTCAAGGTGTATGCTTGTTACACAGGGTGTATTTGTTTTCATCATCTTCAATACACGACGGTGGGAATATGCAGATTCTCGCAAGTCCATGTAGTTCTGTTCATATGGTAATTGAAAGTTCTTTCTTGAAATACCAGAATTCTGCTTCTATGGTAGATCATGGTTTCTTCTGTTCCTCAGCATGAAACCTGGCCAGCTTACCCGCCTTCAATATACATGTTGGCCCCTTTCCAACTTCTGGTCGTACCGTCGGCCTCAAGCCTGACTATTATACCAATCCCATCCCGACTCCCCTTGTCTTACAAATATCATCCAAATCATAATAATACACATTATTCCACCCCGTCCATCTAGCATCCAACAGGCTCACCAGGCGAGTTAGGACCATCAACGCTCGTATCAAGCGAGATATCATTACCGCCCTTCGCAACATCAAGCTTACCCTGGAACACGCCCTCCCGAATATCAGGCAGAGCCCGACCCCAGTCCGCATTAAGCATCTTATCACGGAGATCATCCGTCGGGAAGCCATCATAGCCAACAAGCGCACCATACTACCCCCACAGTATTAGCATCACTCCACTCGTCTCAGGGGCGGGAAAACTCACAAACCACGCGCCAGTCTGGTTCTCAATATTATCATCATCCTCATTCGCGAACCGGAAATCATGCGTCAGGATCCCATCCTGATTATACACGACCTTAGGATGGGTGCCATCCCATCTAACCTCCGACGCAGGACGGACCAAGTAACCACCATGCTGCGAAACACCCACATACGAGGGCATGTCGTCGCCATCACGGACCCAGACGGCGATGTGCTCCCAGTCGTTCTTGTGGCCCACGCCGCAGGACCCGTCGATCGACTGGTCCTTCTCGAAGTAGTAGCCGTAGATGATGCCGCACCAGCCGTTGTTGCAGCGCGCGCGCGAGTAGACGTTGTTGTTCTGTAGGTCCGAGAGGTCGTGGCAGTGGCCGTTCTTGGCGCCGCCGCATTCGAGGCCGGGGGCGAGGTTGCCGTTGGCGTCGATGGCGGGCGTGTTGTAGCAGCCGTCTGTGTCGAAGTCCATGGCTGGGTTGTGTAAGTCAGCTTTCTGTTCATTGAAGGGGGTTTAGGGGGTTATGGTGCCCTTACCTGGCTGGAACTTCTTGTCAAGGTCCGTAGCGCAAGAAGGGAGAGCGGTAGGGGGATCACGCTTGAAGAGCGATCGCGCAGTCGGGGGCATCAGGGAGGCATTGGCGCAGAGGGCAAGAGCCGCGGTGCTGAGGATGACGGACTTGGAGGCAACCATTTTCAGAACTTCGTGTATTCTTCCAATTGATCAAATTACTGTAGAAGAGAGTCTTGTATTGTGGTCTGGAATGAATCTCTATCAACACCGCGACTTCTCATCCTTTATATAACCCTCATCTCCAACCTCCAGCACGCTTCCCACGTGCAGACCACACCGGTGATCGTCACGTCGAACGTCCATCGTTCCATCCAAACCCACTCCAAACGACGATCAACAGACGGTATTCCCAGGCCGCCTATACTAGCAAGGCAGGTGGGAGCCGGATCGACGTCTCAGCTACGCGATCGCGTCGCCCGTTTGCGGTTACGGTGTAGGAGCCGGAAGGTCTTGGCGAATCCAAGGCTACCACATCAGAGTAGGAGACAGGAGAACGACCTACCTACTACGGCATACCGCATAGTGTCGTATGCATAGAGAGAAGGGAGACCGGGTTATTTTTGGAGGCTCAGAGATCGACAATGCCAAGTCGACATACGAGGCGAAGGAGCGTGTGCGATCTGCGCACGTTCATAGGCGGAATTCCGCGCTTGCTCACGATCGCAATCGTATCGTAGACAGTCTCCGTATCAGAGCTGACCTGGCCTTCACCTGGCCTGGTCTTCACCTCGTCTCGGTCGCATTGACAATAGTGCGCAATGCCATCTCTCTATCTACCGTAGGATTTCTTCCAAGACTTTTGGTCTCGTTCCTACGCACCAGTACTTGCCTATTGCGGCACGGTAGAAGAATGATGTGCTTCCGTGGAAGACAACCCCCCACGCTGATGCTCGATTAGCTAGGGTTCGATCTGCATTGTTTTCGGGCCTCTTCTGACGTTTGGCTTTGTTGCCAAGACTCGATGGAATCCTACGTCGTTTCATCAGCCACTTCGGCCCTAGTTCTAATCGGCAGTTCCTCGTGTTAGTAGGCAGATCATCATCAATCCTGTCGATCGAGAGACAAGGTTGAAGAGATGGAATTCCGTCGGTATCCGCGTATGCTGGAATCGACGTCAGAATTGGAAACAAAACACTTGGAAATAATCAGTCGGTAGATCCGTAGATCGTAGGCACTGGGGTGGGTTGCAATTGGAATTATTGATTAGAAGCTACGTACGGGCTAAAAAGCTTGCATGATGCGCTTCATGCACAAGCCAATGAGCATCGAGAGCCCTGACACGCGCCGGCTCGCTCTAGCCCGCCGACTCTATTCTGCAGAGTCGCGCACCTCAATTCTACTTCTTGCAAAGTAGGTCGTGTGCTCACACATACTACACCTGGGTATCCGAAACTGAACGCGACAGAAGAACGTGAAAAAACGACTCGTCAGAAAGTGAGAAATTAGGATGCCGGGCCCTGTCGGGTTGATCCGTCGGCCCGAAGAGCGGATGGTCCACCATTCGTGAGAACGGCCGAAGGAGGATTGAGCGTATCCTTCAGGCTTCTTGGCTCGGCCAGGAATTCCCAGGCGCGCTCTTTCTTACTCTTCCGGCCTTGACCGCCAGCCCGCTCCAGGTCGTCCAAGTCACTAATGTCATCCGAACTGAACGAGCTGGCGGTGGGGCTTCGGTTGACGACCATCTTGATGTGTCGGCCGTCCTTCTTCTTCATGTTACGTTGCATCTCCTTCAACTTCTGATCCTCGGGTTCATCGCAGCTGAGCACCATGACGTCTAATCCCGGAAAATTGCGCTGCAGGAACTCACGTAGGTCGGGCAAAACTGACTTGTCTGGTCGATACGTTCCGCTGTCGTTGTCGATGACCAGTTGGTAGTGCTGCGGTTTCGCGAGGAGCGTCTGTGTTTCTGACCGTCCCAAACCGTGTTGATCTGCATGGTGTGTTAGTTCATCAGGCTCATGATTCTCAGAAGACTTAGGCTTCTCCAGGCGTCGGATGAAGAATTCGCCGGAACAGGCAATATATATCTGAGCATCACTATGCATGGTGTGCTTGCTCAGCAGATCGATGCCAAACTCTTTGCCCGTCTCCGTGAAGCGCATGAGGCCATCGAGAGTAATCACATAGGTGAAGAGGCGAGCACCCTCGTCGAAATGCGCCAGTCTGAGAAACTGAAGGCTAGCTTCTTCCGAGCAAGACTTGAATGTTCCCCATTCAGTCGATTTGTCGAAGTTGTAAATTCGACCATGCTGGTGGTGCAAAGCCTTGTTCAGAATGCGACCGCGGATGCCGACACCTCGGAAAAGGAGACCAATGATAGGTCTAAACTCGACAAAGCGATGATACAGCTTGGGCGGCACGGGTCCTGCCAGCTGAATTTCGTTGGCTTGAAAGTCATACTTCTGCGCCTTGTGACCGTGCTTGATATTCTCCGCGGCAGCTGAGACGACACTGTGGTCTTGCATATCGATAGACTCGTCCCGATTGACCTTCACGCCGGTCATGCGCCCGATCATCGGCGAAAAGTGCTTGAAATAGTAAGTTGGGCCGACGGTGTACATCTGGCCATGAGGAGGATCGGACTGCTTGAGTACCTCTGCGCTGACGTACAGTTTCGGGGTCATGGATACGCCGCTGTGAATGGCGCTCGAACCAGCTTTGAGGAGGTATGCTCGCTTGCTGCCCACACGCTTCTTAACGTTGTAGCTTTCCGACTGGATACCTCCCCAGGACATGCTAATACCGCTCTCATAGATGGTCACATTTCCGAGGCGGTCATTCTGATCGGGCCAGTCTTCATCGTACAGGCGACACTTGAGCTTAAAGCCGGATGCTGGGATATTCGCGACGATCCATTCCTCCTCCCACACTGGCTCTAGACACTTGCGGATGGTGCGAGTGCGATAACAAAGATCGGGGTCCTCCGCATGACGCTTGGGCAAAGCTGTGGTAAGCGTGGCGGTAAGGAAGGGATCAGACGAGCCGGTACTGATATCGGCAATGGGCAGATTCTCTGCGCGATGGAAAGTGAACTTGACGGTATAGCCAGGCGGCGCATCAGGAATGGGTGTTGGGTCAAAGCCGCCAGAAAAGTTGGTCTTCGTCTTCGTCTTGACCTTCTGCTTCTGGTCCTTGAATTTACAGATGAATTGCATGCAAGACTCGGGACCATGGTGATCGGATGGAGCGTCAGCGTCAGCGTCACCAGACGCATGTGGCTCCGTTACCCCATTGATGAGGGCCGATGGCATTGTGACGGCTCTTAGTGTCTGTTCGTCGCCAGAATAGGCTGGAGCGTATGATGGGCCAGAAGCGTAGCGCCGACGCAACAGGGACGACGTTGGACGGTGATAGCGACGATTGGATGCCGTCGCAGTGCCAAGATGCAGATGTGGGGATACCCTGCACCGGCTTCGTGGAGATGGTGTGTCCTTGTCGGTGCGTGGTGAGGACTAAGACAGCTTCGCGCCGTTCCGTCGTCGAGAGTGAATCGTTGGTATGTACAAGTAAACAGCGAGAAAAGGACAGAATCGGTAGATGAAAGAGAGGGAATGTGGTGAATGGGCGAAGGCGTTATTTAGCAGAGAAGCGCGGCAAAGAAGTGCCGACTTACCTCACGGTTGGACAAAGAAAATAGCTGGGGTGGTATTGCTGCTGACACGGCAGGCGCAGCGAAAAAGAGCAGAGGGAGAGAGCACTAGAGGTTAGAAGGGTAGTATTTCCTCTTTCGGGCAATATCCACGGAATACAATGGGTAGGCACGGGCCTCAATGCGAATAATCCGTCCATTGGGCCGTTCTTGCCAATGCATTGTGGCTGGTCGGTAAGACGGCATAAGATTAGATTTGATCGCATATCGTAGGCAGGGCGTAGGGCAGGTGCCTGGTGAAGCCCATCCATGGGATCAGTGAGTCGCAACTTCCATTCCAAGCCCTACCTGCGCCTCAAAGAGCAGGTGTCGCGCTGACGCCAGCAGGAAGGAGTGCACCCCAGTAAAAGCATACAATCACCCTCGAGGTATCGATATGTGTTTTCCTGCCATATGCGATTCAACGACAGCGACATCACTGGATTTCATCCGCACAATCGAAGTGCCTGCCTAGCAACCATGTCTCGCAGATAACAACACACCTCATGAATTATATTGTGCAGATAAGGTGCATGCTAGTAGCAAGTATAACTCCGTTAAATCTCGCATCGATATTGAGTAGGTAATTGTATGCCATCGAAATCTTGAATCGTTGGCGATCGTGAATCGAAATCGCATACAATTCCGTGAATATGTAGGTACATAATTTGCCCGCGCGGATATGTGGACTTATCTGTCAATCTACATAAGCGTGGTATGGGGTAGCCGGGGCTTCCCAGATCCTGCCCCACCCATCTGTATAAAATTAGATACAGTGCTCACTCTCAATCTCTTCTAAGCCTTACTTTTCTCACTCATCATCATCATCACCCTCGGACTCCTTCACGATCGACTCTCAACCGACGGTGATATACATAAGAGGTGCCTCGAGTTGCATTGAGGATCTCAGACATCCCCTATCTTGGTGTCTGAGATGACCCACTCGCGACTTGAGACTCGAGACCTTGCAGATTTCTTCCGATGAAGTGTACGAGTAGAATAAACCAGCTGAACCGGTCTTCCACTGCAACGCTATAACTTCCACAACCAGATGGGCACCAGATATGCACCCGATGTGTGAGTCGATTACAAGATCGTCTGCATGGAAGTGATGCGACATATGCCAGTGTCACGGTTAAGACCTCCGCCTAATGATTCCACTTGATGAATCACACGAGAGTCTCGGTTAATCGGTCGACCGATCGATGGCCTACTTGTAGAAATCAGGCTTATGACCACTTCACTGTCGGAAATCGCTGGGAATGAACAACCATATAGCAATTGATCAAGGACTTCGATGACGCTGGCTAACGCTATCTACTCACGTCCAAATGGATGATCGGCGATGTCCTGGGAAGAAGCAGTTTATAGAACATTCCTCGAGAAGCTGATGATGCAATGAGAAGCTATATGAACCCAGCCGGACCAGTGAATGAATCACGCAAGCGGCAAGCTAGGCAGTTGAACTGACCGCCGGAGAGATGGAAAGAGATGGGCCACATGAACGGAAATTTCCATGAAAAATTTTGCAATTGGCCCTTTATTGATTAGTAGCAGCTAGGTAAGTTGCCCGGGGTTCCAGGCATCTGGTTGAAGTTGGAGTCGTTCAACCTGCCCTGAAGCGTTGATTCAGCTGACGGAGGGGCTGATTCAGTGCGACGATATGATTCATTGAAATTTTGAGGGGGCGGGGGCTCTAATCAGACGCTAGACGCGACGACGGAATGCTTTTGCCTTAGTCTACCTGGTCGTCGGCTCACTACCCTAAGCCCTTTCATCCGCGCTGTGTACATACTTCCTACATCGAGGTACGTACATACCCGATGTTTACAAACACATTTGCGACCGGTGCCTTTCACTCTTCGGGGACCAGAAGTATTCCGTACCTACCTGCCTACCCATCATGACCCCAACGCCTATCCTTTTTCTTGATGGGGGGTTGGGAACCTCGCTCGAAGATGAATATGGTGTCCGCTTCACAGACGCCACGCCGCTCTGGTCCTCCGACCTTCTCGTCTCTGACCAAGACACGCTTAAATCGTGTCAGCGCGACTTCGCCCAGGTTCCGGTCGACATTTTACTGACCGCCACCTACCAGGTCTCCGAAGAAGGTTTTCTGCGCACGCGAACAGAATCCTTCCCTGGTGGGGTCTTGCGTCCAGAGATATCCTCATTCCTCAATGACGCAGTGTCCATTGCTGAGCAAGTCAAGCAGCAGTCCACAGACATTGCTTTGAGCCTAGGGCCGTATGGCGCTGTCATGACACCCAGTCAAGAATACAGCGCTCAATACGATGATAACCACGACTCTACCGGCAAGCTGTTCCGTTGGCACGCGGATCGTATGAGCTTGTTTGCTGGTGTCCCGCAGCTTAGTGCTCGTGTTAACTTTATTGCTTTCGAGACCATCCCCCGCCTGGACGAGATACTGGCCATACGAAAGCTTACTGCGCTCCCGTCCGCACACCCAGCGGACCAGGCGGTCCTTGGTCCGCTCGGGCAGACTCCATATTGGATATCTTGCCTGTTCCCTAATGGCCAGACTCTACCAGACGGCAGCAGTGTGAGCCAAGTTGTTCGCGCCCTGCTAAGCTCAGAGCACTCCGACAATCCTCCGTGGGGTATAGGAATCAACTGCACTAAAATAGCGAAGCTCCCTCATCTAGTTAAGGCGTATAGGGACAGCATCAGACTCTTGGAACGTGATGGTCTTCTTCGATCTTGGCCGGCCTTGCTGTTATATCCGGATGGGACAAACGGTGAGGTCTATGATACAGTCACGAAGACATGGAGACAACCGACGGAACAAAAGGCGGCGGAGGTAAGTTACCAAATACAGCCAGACTGTCTCTTGGCTTATTGCCGACGTACAAGTCCCTGAAAGCTGATGCTGGCATCTTGGCGTGTCTTCTAGTTCCCATGGGAGAAGCAACTTGCCGAAGTCGCCACCCGAGAGCAGAGCCTTGGTTGCTGGCGGACCATCGTTGTGGGTGGCTGTTGTAAGGCCACGCCTTCAGCCATATTGAGACTGCGTGATCAAATCCTCGGTGAAACCCGTTCGTGACCGCTGACCACACGGAGTTAAGTCACTGTCTATTGGTCAGCTGTCTACGGAATACTTGGAGGAGTCAAGCCAAGAGTGAGTTCGTCAGTACTAGTGTATGCTGGACGAAGGGCCGATACGAGCCTTCAAGCTCCAGGCGCTCTTCTTCACTGGACTGATGAGTAGGTATCGTCTACTCTCATCCCCATGGGTTGCCAGTACATTTTACCCAGTGTTGGCACATACTTGTACCTGCCCACCTCATCCATGGGATCACCAGCCATCTAGGTATGTATTCCGTGCTTAGGTTCGGAATGCGCACGGGTACATTACCAATGGACTGCATATCATACTCGTTGCCGACTTCTGATAACGGATTGGTCGTTTGACGGATGAGTTGGAGAATCTTGATAGGTGGCCGGCGGTCATCAGTGGCGATAAACCCCGTTCATCCGTGATATTCGAGCATGTCACTATTCAAGGGGTCAGCATACAGCGCCAACGTGATGTACGAAATGACGACACTTACGCACAGTTATACGAGCTTGTTGATTCATCAGTCGACAGCACGGTGTCTTTAACCCATCCGGTTCAGTGATCGACTCCGGTTCGCCATCACATACCAATGAACTTTCGACTAAGAGAACAAACATGACGGTGCCGTCATGTGAGGAGAATGTTCAACTGTGAAGCTCAGTGTGAAGCTCTGTACGAAATACGGATTACGGAGCACAGACTTCGGAATAGGTGTTCCCGAATGGCTTCGGAATAGGTAGCCGACCCACCAGTCTCGGAGCGCGAATGTGATCCGAGCACAGAAGCAAGGCACACTAGCGGGCAATCCGTCGAGCTGAACTGCAAACAAAAACAACAACAGAAGCATTCGCCTATCACAGAGTACGCTACAGCTCCATACCAACACTATTGTGTCTCTATTGCATGAACTCCGTAAATACGGAGTCCCATACTGCAAAAGGATGGCATGGCCATTCATTCAGTCTTTTGAAGGCTTTACTTTCAGAGAATCCTTCTTAACCATGCCTCATTTCACGATAGTGTATGAGAGGATAAGTACGGATTACAGTAAGTAGTTGGAGTACCTAGGTCCCGTAATCCGTACCTGAGAGTCTGCGCCGCTTAACAGTCTTACAAGTGGAGCTAACATGCTACTTGGTGGCGTATCTTGCTGTCAGCGCCAAGGGGGAAGACTTCATCCCGAAGCCCAGAATCCCTACAATTCATACGGGTACCTACATCTGTTCTCGCCCGTACACATAAATACTTCAAACGAATCCCTCAGGAGCGTAACATGCGCGGTTGGTAGGTAGTATCATGATGTTTCAGACGGTTAGGTAGATGAACAGCAGGTTCATGCAGACTACCAACTTACAAGGTACGGAACGCACCTGTTATTTATATTTGGATTTGCTACAGTGACCGTGGACAACCAGCTTGGCCAGCTTCCCGTGCCTAACCCAACTCAACTCCCAGCATCTAACAGCCCGTACGGATTACAGAATAGGCAACGTTGAGCTGTCACTACGACTTGCTAGCGACAGACAACACTTCCCTAGTGGACTCCGTAAACTATCCGTGCGGAATACTACCTAGGAATACGGAAGAACTACCGATGTTTCTAGCATAGTGCTGGCACTATTCCTATCATGGCATCATTATTGAGTCCGAGCGGCTGCGCATGACATAGCCAGCTTGAGGGGTTGGTTGTCGAGTCTCGAGCAACACGAAGTCCCGAAGAAAGACACTGGATTTTCTATGCGCAGTAAACTCTGCCTCGGCGAGTCCTGGTGCTGTCTTGGCCCCTGGGCCCCTTACTCGTGAGCCTCGCCTTAACCCGCGCTACACCGAACAGAAGCTGACCCCAATTCAATCCTTTGCAGGTAACCCAGCCCTACTAGTAATAATGTGTACGAGTGCTCGTATGTCCGGACTAACCAGTGAGTTTAGGCATCACAATTCAGCTGGATGTAACGTCCATACTCGTCGACATGTTCAATCCTACTATCAGGTGGAAATTCCAAATTCAATGGCGAAGAACCCTCAGCTACGAAACACTCGTACCTCGGCAAAGGACATGCGTCATAGCTATTACCAGCTTTTTACTAAACAAGAATACGCTAAGTTAGGCTCGCTGTCGAAGTTGATAGTGGGAGGCGACGATGCGATCGTCGACAATCCTGAATTCAAGTGTGCACACTAGATTCCCGCCCAGACACACCACCAAGGAAAAGGTACGGTGGAACGTGACATCGTCATAAGAAAAAATTTACGAAGTACTCTGCACATCCGGAACTGGTACCTACATGATGTAGGAACGGGCTTCCTTGCTTGCCAATGCTTTGGGCTTATCTCCATGAAACCAGACTGCTGCCCGCCGTCGCGGCGGCGCTTGAGACCCAGTCGTACAAGTGTGTCTTGGAGACAGTGAGACACCCCCGTTGTTGTTATCGTGCACAGTCCCACGAGAAAACACGGAATAATTACGAGTACTCGAAACAACGAAAGCAAGAAAATGGAGTGTTCTCTGGTTATCAGTTTTCCAATTCGGAATATTCTACACAGTTCTTTTGTTCCTCATACTACCTTGCTGGCGAGGACTGGCTGCCCCTGTGTGGCACGACAGACAGGAACGGTATCGACGTGCACGAGCTCGCTACATCTCACTAGGTTTAGTGTGAGTGTCCCGTCGCAGATCCTGAGTCGCTGATCCGCCGGGGGCAAAAATAGCAGCTCTGTTTATTGTTTTGTGTAAACCCACGGGGATCGAATCAGATCGAGGCAAATGGCCCTCAGCTAATAGGAAGCAGAGCCATGCAACCGATCTGGTTGGTACGAAATGTGATCGCAGGGGGCTGACCAACGATGGTCTGCGGCCCAGCTCGTTTATTAAACAGGCGTCCCCGGTCTCTTGGAGTCTCACTCCTCGCCCGTATCGTATGAAAGTCTCCCGCGCCGAGTCCCGACTACTTGCGGTCTGTCGTTCGCTTCCTATATAAGTATAAGTCTCTTGCCTTAATTCCCCGTGTTTAATTCTTCAAGAATTCTTGACCGTCATTCTTTATTCGTTCGGCGCAAGATCATAGGTTCGCAACAATGGTTCGCTTGATCAAGTACGCCGGCGCTGGTGCGCTGTTGGTCGCTGCCGTAAATGCTTCATACGTGGATGAGGATGACCATCATGACAAGGCATCCGTGGGTTATCCTACTGCCTACCCGACCAATTCTTATCCCACCAATGGAAACGACCACGATAATGACGACGACGAAGATGATTGCCCTCCTGAGACAAGCGAGTACCCCGTGACCAGCTACCCGGCCACTACTAGCTACACCACTTATCCTTCTGTGACACCGACTTACCCGGCTACCACCACTTCGAGTTACCCTGGGGATGGTGATGATGAAGATGATTGCCCGCCTGAAGAGAGTGGCTATCCTTCTAATGGAGATGATGACGATGACGACGATGATGATGATGAGTGTCCTCCTGAGAGCACAGAGTCGAGCAGCTACCCGGCCACTCAGACCTCACCTGCTGGCTACCCTACTGGAGGCTACACCACCACCACCACCAGCTACTCAGTCATAACTCCGACTCCTACTTCCAGCCCAACTGATGATGATGAGGATGACTGCCCTCCGGAAACGTCAGAGTCGCCTTACCCATCTAGCACGGACGATGATGAGTGCCCCCCTGAGACGGAATCCGAGACTTATCCCGCGACTCAGAGCACTCCTGCCGGCTACCCTACCGGCGGGTACACTACCACCACTGTTTACACTACCACGACCACCAGCTACACAGTCGTGACACCGACTCCCACTTCCAGCCCAACTGATGATGATGAGGATGACTGCCCTCCTGAGACATCGGAGTCAGCCTATCCATCAACCACGGATGATGATGACGATGAGTGCCCCCCTGAGACTGAGACCGGCAGCTACCCCGTAACTCAGAGCATTCCAGTCACCTACCCGGCCGGCGGCTACCCGACTGGCTACGCTACCTCCACTGAGAGCTCCTCCACAGCTGCTCAGACCTATCCTGCCGGTGGTGGTCAGGTTTATCCCACTGGAGGCGAGAGCTCTTACGTAGCGGAGCTCAGCAGCAGCCAGAGCGTCCCGGCTACTTACCCTGCTGGTGAGAGCTCAGTTGTTGTTGTTGTTCCGTCGACGACGGCATCTTACCCTGCCGCTGAGACCACGCCTGCTGGAGGTAACACCTATCCCGCCGGCGGCGAGACCTTCACAAAGGTTGGCGGTACCAGCCCTACTGTTTCTGCTACCAATGTTCAGACTTACCCCACTGGAGGCTCCCCTGCTGACGGCGAGACTCCTTCGTCTGTCGTCGCTACCGGTACCCCAAGCACTCCTGTTGCTTACGTTTCCAGCGTTCAGACTGGTCCCACCGGAGGATACCCTGCTGAAGGTGTAACCTCTTCATACGTTGCTGCCACTGGCAGTGAGACTTCTCCTGCGGCCTCGCCCAGCAATGCTCAGGGCTACCCATCCAACAGCTACCCTGCTGACATTGAGACGCCCACATACGTTGCTGTCACGGCCACGGAGACCTCTCCTGTAGCCTCCCCTAGCAATGCTCAGGGTTCTCCATCAAACAGCTATCCTGCAGACCTCGAGACTCCCACATACGTTGCCGTTACCGGCACTGAGACGTCCCCCGCAGCCTCGCCCAGCAATGCTCAGGGCTACCCGTCGAACAGCTACCCCGCCGACGCCGAAACGCCCTCATCGGCCGGCATCACTGGTGTTCAGACCTATGTCACCGGAACCGCCAGCTACCCCACCGACGCCGCAAGCACCCCCCTGACCTACGTCACGGACTTCCCTAGCAGCTACATCAGCTCCTTCAGCAGCTACATCTCCAGCAGCTCCAGCTACTCGAGCTCGAGCTACTCCAGCTCCAGCTATGCCAGCAGCACACTCACAACCTCGGTCACCTCGTCCGCAGACCCCAAGACGACCAAGACGGAGCCGACACCCACGCAGCCCGGCCCCGACTCCGGCGCCGCGGCGACCACGAGCGCGATCCACACCGGTAGCGCTACGGTGCTCCGGGCCGGCGCTACGGGCGCGTTTGTGGCTGTCGCCGCGCTGTTCTTTGGACTTTTGTAATTTTAGATGAGTTTCGTGTGTGCTATACCTACTTACTTACTTACTGAACTTACATAAGAAGGAGGGAGGAAAGGGAGGTTAATTCATCACGTATATAGTAGAAGAACGAAAGAAAGAAAGAAACAAAAAATCTGTATGTGTTGTTAATGTTTGGTAATGGCGGTGTTTGTACTTGTATGTATTATGATAGCAAGACAGTTGGAGGAAGGATGGTTGACGTCGATGAGATATAATGAATTGTATATTTTTTTTCTTCTGCTAGTTGATTTGTTTGGATGTGAGTGAAGTGTAGGCGAGTGAATGGGTATGTGAGTGAGTGAGTGAGTGAAGTCGTGGTGTCATCCTGATCTTATCTGTTCTGCACACACACACACACCCCAGTTTAGATACTAACGTTAATTCTCGGCTCGCGCCCAGTCCCGTCCCACCACTACACCTTAGTAGTCCTCCGTTTCTATCAATGACGGCTGCATTTCTTTACCGTTGTGTGTGTACTCTTTTTCTTGGTGCGCTCTTCTTTTATTTTTTGAGGTGGTGTGGAGGGGAGATAGAGGAGGGGTTGATGGTATGCGATGCACTACCACCCTCCTTCGCTTCGGGCCCCTGCCCCTTTTCTGGTTAGTTGGCGCGTAACGAGCCCCTTTTACCGTGGGCAATGAATGAATGGACGTGTAAGCCGTACGACGCGCAATTGGTAACGAATGGATGTGTCGTTTTCTGTCTGGTCACATTGCGCGTTCACAGTGGGATATCTGTAAAAGGCATACGACCGCAACGGGTGACAGGCAGTGATAGAATGTGAATAGGTACGAATTGAAAAGGCTGGAATCTCACGACGGAATATACGGAGTACTGTCGTCGACTAAAACGGTAGGTGAATCGAGGCAACCCTCGGCTAATATATCTTACAAGTATGACCAAGCCAGGACGACATCCGTTACCATCACCAACACTAACGCATATGCGCATAATAGATTCCGTCATTTCCCTCTCTCTCTCTCATACCTTTTCCCTACGATGTCTCTCCTAAGCAAGCTTCGGTATAATAATCCGTAATCCCATGCCATTCCTCCCGCGGAGTCCCGCCATCACGCCACGGCACGTTCTGTGTCGCGATTCGACCGTCCACAATTAGGAGGTATTAATAATCATCCATCTTCCCATCGTAAGAATATCGCCGAAATGATATGCCGTACCTACCCTCTACCGTCTACAACCGCCCATCTGCCGTATACAATTCCCCATTCACCCTAACCGTATACCAAACCCCATCTACCGTACATCCATCTACCGTAATACGGAGTACATATCCCGAAGCGCCCGGTTTTAGCTTCCCCTCCTTCTCTTCTCTCCAATTCTAGCCATGACGCAATTTGCCAGATATTTCCATTACTTACCTCACCTAGACACGCCTGCGCTTCGACCAAAGTAAACAGTAAACATCGGATACTGTATCGTAGATAATCGGTAAAAATAGTGACGGAGAAATCGGGAAAGAAGTTCATAATGATATGTAATCAACGACCCGGCAGTTTCCCGAACCCTCGCGTGCGCGCGAACGGAGGGAAAAGAAATAGATAGAAACTGCAGACGGTGATGTCGATGCAACCTGCCCAACAACGGTGAACAGAAAGAAGAAGGTCCCGTCTGCTTATAAAGCAAGAAGGGTAAACAAACCAGGGAGCCTCGTCTCTCGCCCCTCCAACCACCAACCACCACCTCCTCCTCCTACAGAACCTATGATTTATCACACACACATTCATTTTCAGCAAGCCCCGAATACCCTAACCTACCTAATGAGATAATAATGGATGGAGAGAAAAGCCAAGCTTTTTTCCTTCGGACCATTCGGAAATAGAAAATAAGCGAGAGCGAGAAGAGGGAATGGGAAATCAAAACAAACCGTACGAACCCAACCCAAATAAACTGGCCCTTCGCCTCGGCTTTCTTCGTCTTCTTCTTCCCAATATATCTCTTCTTCTCCTCCTTGCGATTATTATAGAGTCGCATAATAGCTAAAACTCTAAACATAATACTCTCTTTCTCTCCTAAAGTAAAAATATCAATAAACATCCCTCCCTTTCTCCGACTCTTCCCCCTTCCATACATATCCTTGCCGTACGACATCACCGCATCACCACATCCCCCCACTATCTCATAAGCGGTCTTCGCCCTACCGCCTACGACTTGCGCTCTCGAGCGCAAGTAGTCCGCTCGGAACGAGCTTCACTCTTTACCTTATTCCTCCTACATGTAGCTACTCTGCCCACATCTGGCTCACATAAACGATGGCGACAGCAGCACCGGCGGTCCCCCGCGCATCCGCACCACTACCAGAGCTTGCCCCTGATGATCCTGTAAAGACTTTCGCACTGACAGGTCGTCATGGCAGCAGCGACGACAGTTCGCGCACGAGCGAGATCACCTCCGAGAAGATGAAAATAAAGAATGGTCACCATCACCATCATCATCACCAGCAACAGCAGTCGCGCAAGAAGCCCTCGTCGTCCGACAAGAGAAAGGAGTCTGCGAAGAGAGACCGGGAGGTGGTCGACCGTTCCGTGTCGCCGAACCGACTAAAGACCTTCCTCAAGGCTTTCAGGCACATCCATAATCTCAGTCCCCAGCAAGTCGACGACTTCATGGCCTCCTATGAGATATACAACCTGGATTGGGCCGACGAGGACGCCATGATTGCCGCTCTCGGTCCCGACTACCAACAGCAAGTCGCCCGATGTCTCACTGCCTACTACTCAGTTATAAATCATCTGTGTAGTCTAGGCGACGTCGAGAAGATGTATATCCCGCCGCTGATGGACGAAAAGGCTTCGGTGAGAGATAATCAGCTGCTGTTAGAGGAGTCAATTTCCCGGGAGCTCGGTTTGAAACCCGGCATGAGGGTTCTGGATCTGGGATGTGGCCGTGGTCGCGTCGCTGCACACATGACAAGCTACAGCGGAGCAACAGTGACAGGATTGAACAGTGAGTAATCCAGTATTTTTTCGTAATTCCCCCTTTTAGCTTCCATCTCGTTAGCTTCTCCGGTCTTCCGGCCTTTTGTTCGGCACGGCGGGGAAATCCGCTGTCACCGGTATCCTCGGAGCGTCTAGCCGTAAATTGCCTAAAGCCGTCCTATAGCCGGACACAACGGGCGAGAGCGTAACTGACTCTTGCTTCCCTAATAGTCGATGCGAATCAGGTCTTGCAGGCCAAAGATTTCAACCGCAAATGCGAATTCAGCAATGATTTCATAGTCCACGATCAAAATGATCTCCCGTTCCCATTCGGTGACGAATCCTTCGACGCCTTCTACGAAATTCAGGCTCTGAGCCTATGCAAGGATCTGCTGTTACTATTTAAGGAGATATATCGGTTGCTGAAACCGGGTTCGAAATTCATACTTGTCGATTGGGTCAGCTTACCGGCTTACGATCCTGAGAATCCCCTCCACGTCTCGCTCATGCGGCGCGTAAAGCCCTTAATCGGCGCCGTGGGCACGCCTACGCCCACGAGCTTCGAGAAAGCACTTCGCGATGCTGGATTCGTCGTAACGCGCTCCGACAATCCTAGCATTGACGGTCTGCAGTCGGGGCTCATAGACAAGGTCGACATCTACTTCCGCTCCATACGCAAGCTGATCCATGGCCTTGTAAGGGTGCGTGCGCTTCCACAGCACTTCCGGACATTATTCGACAGACTGTGTCTCGACGGACAGGCCTTCGTAGAGATGGATAACATGCGACTTATCACGACCACGTATCGCATCGTTGCCGAAAAGCCCCTGAATCCATGAGTCATCACGCGATACCTCACCCCCTTTTGCTCTCTTACCCCTAAGCAGGGTCACACACGTACTGGGCCTGGTCATTAGGGAAAATTGCTTCCCTCTCTCTCTCTCTCTCTCTTCCTCTTGACTGTTTCATCAACTATGAAGACACTTCATGTTTCATAGAGGCTTTACTTAACATTCTGAGAGCGGCCCGACGATAAGAGACGACGTACTATAGTTCATAATAGGTAATTGTCAGCTCCACAACGAGCCCTCGTCAATACTTAATTAATATTCAATTTGCACTTACAGTCACACGTTTTCTTGCTTCTCTTCTCGTGGGCAGAAATCTCATTGTGTTGAACCGGCGATATGCTTCCTTTCTGCACTCGTCATTGATTGGGGGAATGACCACCTGATTACGGAAGACGGGGCCCCTTTGTATGCATCCTAGGGCTCACGTGGCTTTGAGACAGCTGACATCGCCTTTAACTCCCTAGGTTAGCGTTCCCTACGACGTTGTCTCATGCGAAGTCGATCTGTTCATTCGTTTTCGGCGCGTGGCCTTTGTCGCACAAGCATGGCATGAGACCTTGTCGGCTTATTGTCAAGACATGCTTGCACACACACGAGGCGACTTGCACCGACTTTCGGGGTGATGTCTATGTTTGGCTTGCGAATTATGACGTTCTTTGTCGTATAGCAACATAGAGATCATGACCAGAGAGGTGAAGGGAACTGTTATTGCTGTCAAAGCTCGAATTGTTGGAAGAACGGCATTTGTTACCATGAATAGGACAGAAAATAGGACAGGACAGGTGATAAATATTGATCGCAACGGTCATGAGCAGGTTGTGGGATGCATAGTTTTCTGGGAATGAATGGTAGCTTGAACGGAAGTGTTTCTGAGACGAGAGGGCTGTTAAAGGGTGATATTTCAAGCACAGGAAACGATACTGAGCGCGATGGGTGTGCTTGACCGGATGCTCGGCCGAAAAGCAACGCCGAAATCTAAAGACTATTCCCAGTTTTCCATATGGAAACAGAAACATGCAAGGGATTATGACTGCTTCGAGATCAGAGACGTGCAGGACATATGTCCAGCATGCGCGACTTCATACTGCCAAGCCGTTGACTCAATGCCCTTCGAGAGCAGTCTCAAGCTATTGGACAATGATGCTATTTCGCAGAAGTGGCGGATCGGAAACCGATATATTCTTCATGAGTCCGACGACGAGCGCCCCGAAGAAGATTATGTCTCTCTTATACAAGCGATCCGGACCCTCAAAGTTCTGGCACCTGCTGTTCCCACGCCGGCCGTCCGTGTTGGCTGGAAAGAGGGCGGAAAACTCATCACCATCTGCGACATTGTTCCAGGACAGCGGCTCTACGACTTGTGGTGGAATCTATCAGCCGAAGAGCGCGAGCGCATCGCTAAGCAAGTGGCTGGATATGTGAACCAGTGGCGCCAAACCGACTTCGCGGGGATATCAAATTTAGGCAGCGGCCCCGTGCATAGCCATTCCAATCTATTTGGCGCAGAGGATTTTGGGCCGTTTAATTCTGATCTTCAACTATGGACAGCCATTGAGCAACGGCTGCATGCGGCCGACATCGATGAAGACACGATTCGTTTACTGAGAGACCACATGCCGCCTTCATCGCCGTGTGTCTTCACGCACGGCGACTTGTCAAGCATGAATATCTTCGTGTGTGATGGGGAGGTCGTGGCTATTACCGGCTTCGAGCAGGCTGCCTCTCTCCCCGCTTGGGCCGAGGATGTCTCTTTGCGCTTTTGCTATTGCAAAGAAGATGAGCAGTGGAAGGCACTTTTGGCCAAGTACACACGAAGCTACCGTGCTGCACGAGACTGGTGGATGCTATGGAATGCGGTTGTTAGAAAAGACGAAGCGCGGCTGGAAAGCCTGAAAGCGCGGTGTCGCTGTTGGGAGAAAACGGTGATACTTAATGAGCCCCTCTGGTGCACAGAGTTGAGTGAGGAGGTCTCCGAACGTGTCTATATGCAACAGACCGGTGAAAGTAGTCGGAACACGTATTACCAGGGATTTCAATGGGACAGCGTAGATCTGGATGAAGAGAGGAGACATGAAGCGCATGAATCGGCGGAATCACAACTTCAAGGGGGAGGAAGCACCTCGCGTAATTCTTCCAAAACGAGCAGCTCTTGGATCGAGACTGGAGTGGAATCACAACTTCAGAGTCATGACATGACACCATCTCCAAAGAGTCGTTGCTCGCCACCGAAAGGCCTGCGTCCGTTAAGCCTCCCATTCTTTGCATTATCGGAGAGGAGCCCCTGGAGCATGGATGAGGGAGCTATCGATGACTCCTATGACAAGAAGGGAATGCTGGGGACAATCCCAGAACATGACATGAGTAGTGAGCAGAAGACTCGTGGGAAGAGGACTTCAATTTTCGGGGATAGAGCAGCACCGGGGTCACTCTATGCGACATTGCGTGCTGCGTCTCTGGATAGGAAGGGAGGACGCAGTTTGCAGAAAGGTTCAGAGCAAGATACAGCTTTGGGTGATCAGGAGCCGACTTGGAGTGAGTTACTGTCGTTTATTATGCCACAGTCGTCAGTATCTTCATCTAGCCATGGTGAAGATGAAGGCGCATCAGAGGATTTGGATCAGGAAATGGGTGAAAAGTCATCTTATTAGAGCGGGGGTAATCGTGGCTGCCCCTTTCATTACTGTCTCATTCGTTGCTGCCTCGATTTCAACTCAACGACCTCATGAAACTGAATATATGATGATTACCTAATTAATATCTGGAGTTTAAACTGCTTTTTCCCGACGATAGTTGGTCTAGACTCTTGCCCATCTGTTATGGAGTCGGCTGGCAGCTTCCTTAACGTAGAATAATATCGTCACGGGTGTCGTCATCATCAAGGCCCATCTACGAGAAAGCAAGTGAGATCAGCATGAATGAAACGTCCAGGCTATTATTTTGAACTCCCAGAATTTCTTCCAAAACATACGATATTCCTTCAAAGCAACAAGGCCACTCATTCCTTTCCCGCTATAATAGAGGCGGTCTCAATTCTCGAGCCCCTATTTCATACACATCTAAGCAGTGATATCAACAGAGAACTCAGTCGCACCCTGATAATCAGTTCCGATCGTGTTTAAGGGGAAGTCAGCCGGCATCCACTCGTGATATCCTGCCATAGTGATGCGGGGAGATTCGGAGGTGTAGATGATGACGATGCGATAGATGCCCTCGGACCCGGGACGCGACGGGTCCTGGTTGAACTGCCAGCGCACGGCCTGGTCATCGCAGTAGACCTGCGGAACGTTAGGCAGCTTGGTGGTCGAGACGGTGTCTGCAAACTCGCAGTGCGTGTCGATGGCATCGCCGATCTGAAGGTCGTATCCAATGCTTTTGAACTCGTCAGAACCAGAAGAGATTATGGGTTGAGCCTGTGATGAACTTACTAGGCACCGGACGCGCTGGTGTGCGCCTCGAAGTTGCTTACGTTCGCTTGCGCGGTTGTCTGGCGCTCCTTCACTGGGGAAGCGGTGGCGCCGAGGAGAAAAGGGGTAAGCAGGGCGAGGTACTTCATCTTGGCTTTGGATGACTCGTGGATGTGATGAGAGAAGGCTTTGGTGACAGATTGTTCAGGGCGCAGGAAGCTCGATGGGGTCGATGGTTCAAGTCTTTTCAATGAGTTGCTGGTGAGTCTGATGCTTCTTCTTCTCATCTCGAGTGATCCGACCTCATGACTTTATACTCGTCTCCGACACGTCCGACGATATTCGCCACCCGGTGGTTGTCGGCGTCGTGTGACCGTCGTCATCTCGTATTTTCTATTTATTCCTCGTATAAAGAGACATGAAAATATGTATATGCTGTTCAACAACGGCGACGCCGAAACGTAACGGTAGCTTGACGGGGCTGAAGACACCAATGCGACCAGCAACCAGTCGTTCAAGTCCTTGGATCATCGAGGGTTGTAATATTGTCTCAGGGCCGATTTCATCGCTGAGTACGAGATGTTACGTCATTGACGCCTTTGTGGGTGGCTGCCTCCCACCAGTTCGCGCCCAGCCGCATAGCAATATAGCGGATCCGACGATGCGATGATGGTGGTGATATCTAGGCACCATCATACGACGCGACCTCTCGTAATCCAGGACCTGCACCAGGAATCTCCCGTCCGACATGGACCAAGGTTCCTTATTTGTGCGTTTTAATCCTCTAGGCTGGGAGTATTCGGGACGGCGCGTGCAGATTGGTAGATCTGGAAAGACACCTGACCCAATCTTACTTGCCATGACCCCGTATCGAAAACTTGTCTATTCGCCGGGCACAAGCCCGAGGGGGGCAAAACCTTGCGCTTGGCCAGAGCTGAATCAAAACAGATTTTCAGCAGCCTTCGAATTCCTATTCGACCCAATTCGTTTTTTCACATCAGATCTTGACCAATCGACAAGAAAGGGTTGGTATTACGATCTTCCAGGTCGCTGCAGAGCATGCGGCGGTCTTGATTATGCCACGATGGCCATTCGCTGCCGTCGAACTATTAAATATCACCAATACCACCACCCTTGGTGATCATCTATTAACTATATTACATCTAAAATGACAGCCTTGGACAGACTTGAACTTGTCATTCCAAATGCTGACCTCAGGTATTAGGTGAGAAGCCAAAAGTCTATCACATGCCTCACGATGACTGAGGTCCGAAAGTCCTTGATGGCCTCCGGAGAAGTTCCCGACGATGTGGGATAACGGTGTTTCCGGGGAAAGAACCTACGAGCCGTCACCTTACCATTTGTGTTTGTACTTCTGTCTCATTCAGATAAAACGGCGATGGAGGGGGAGGGGATCTCCGGGGTCTGGGCTGAATCAATGAATGGCTTTGCATTCCAAATTTATGGAATGATTGTTCTTCCCCGCAGCAACCACCACGCCACAGGTATCGTGATTGGCCTGAACGGTATAAAGAGAAAACGTTTCAATGGAACATGACATCGCCTACAAGTACCGTACCGTAGACGCAGGGGAATATCATCAACCAGGGCGGTGAAGTGAACTAATGAACGGACGGGCGTAACGTTGCGGAATCCATATTCTTCTTACCTCATACCACGAACATCATTCTCGGATCCGAAGCCTGAGATCGATTCCCCGGATTGGCATTGCCAATCACTGCATTCGGTACCTTCTGTCGAGACCAACGAGAGAACTCATAATTATTCCGTTGACCTGATTCGCTATCAACCACAATGGCTGGCGAAAAAGACACACGCCCGATCGACATCGAGAAGCAAACCCCAGCCCTAGGAGTCGATGACAATGGCACGGTAGCATCAGACGACCTCTCGTTGTCGACGTCGAGCTCGCGCTCCGCCGCCGAGCGCACTCTCCTGCGGAAACAGGACCTACGAATCATGCCCCTGACCGCGGCCATCTACTTCCTCGCGTATCTGGACCGCTCCAACATTGGCAATGCAAGGGTCCTCAACACGTCCACTAAGAACGACATGCAGACCGAGACGCACACCACCAGCTACCAGTTCACCATTGCGCTCATGATCTTCCTCATTGGCTACTTCCTCTTCGAGGTTCCATCTAATATTCTGTTGAAGAAGTTCCGGCCCTCGCGATGGATTGCGTTTTTGATGTTCGCGTGGGGGCTTATCACGATTGGGATTGGCGGCGTTCATAACTACGGAGAGATCACTGGTGTACGCTTTTTGCTGGGCGTGTTTGAAGCGTGAGCTTTTCTCTTCGATGCAACATTGTCTCGAGTTTGAAGTCGATTTTACTGACTTGATGTTGTACAGCGGTCTGTTCCCAGGTCTGGTCTACTACTTGACATTCTGGGTAAGTTGTCTGTCTAACATGGACATTTGAAACGCAAAGGAATCATGGAAATCGATGAGGGTCTCGACTCATTGGAAAATTAACTGACTTCTTTTTTTTCTTGCAGTACAAGGCAAACGAACGCAGTGTTCGTGTCGCCTTCATCCTAGCCAGCGCAACCCTTGCAGGCGCATTCGGTGGAGCCATCGCCTTCGGCGTCGGCCACATGAACGGTGCCCGGGGCCTATCCGGCTGGCGATGGCTGTTCATCCTCGAAGGCGCTCCTTCCGTTCTCTCGTCATTCCTCGTCTGGTTTGTCATGCCAGATTATCCAGAGACTACTGCCTGGCTCTCTGAGAGCGAGAAGCGGCTCGCAGCGCAGCGTCTGAGAATCGATGGCTCCCAAGGATCTGCCTCGGGTCTCACCTGGCAAGACGCTAAGGAGACCCTGATGGACTGGAGGCTGTATGCTCATTACGCCATCTACTTCGCTGTCGCACTTCCCTTCAGCTCGTTGTCTCTCTTCTCGCCGACCATCATCAAAGGCCTGGGCTACCAAGATCTCAGTGCTCAGCTGTTTTCAGTCCCACCATGGGCTATCGCTTATGGTAAGTCTCCCATTCAGTCATACACGTCTCTCATGCTAATAGAACCAGTCGTATCGATCCTGAATTCCTGGGCAGCAGATCGCTACAACGCCCGTGGTTTTTACTGCGCAGGAGCCGCAGTAGTCGGAGCTGCAGGGTTCCTCGCATCTGCCCTCCTGCCACCAACAGCCTACGCAAGCCGCTACGGCACACTCATCGTGAGCACATCGGGCGCATTCGCAAGCATCCCGCCCATGCTCGGCTGGCTGACCTCCAACATCTGGAATACCTCATCCGTCGGTCTAGCCGTTGCCCTCAACGTCAGTATCGGTGCCGGGTTAGGCCAGATTCCCGGAGTCTGGATCTTCAAGGCCGAGGAGGCGAAAAAGGGGTATCCGACGGGCCATGGCGTGAATGCTGCTACGTTGTTCTTCGTTGCGATTGGTGCCGTGGGCCTGAGGCTTTTCTACGGCTGGAGGAATAAGCGGATTTTGCGCGCTGCTGCTCCGGGGACGACGCCGAGGCTGTATGTCCTTTGAGTCTGCTGATTTTGTGAGGGTGTGTATGAGGTCGTTTGTGGATGGTTACATATGTGATAGCGAGGCGAGTCTTTGATGCATGATCATTTTGCCTTCGTATGTAGAACACTTTTTCATACCACCTAGGAGGTTGAGACGCGAGCGCATCAGCATCGCGTTACTTTAATTCAGCCGGACTTATCTTGATACCTTGGCCTGTCCCGGTGAGCTGGTACTCATGCGCCTCCTAGTTGTGATAGTATGCCGAATTTGCATAGACACTCGAGACAAACTGCAAGGCATGGTAGCTTTCTGTGTAGCTGTCAGAGATCTGACCAACATCGCGAACGCCACATATTAATTGGTCTCAGAGCCTCATAAGGCTCGACAACACCAAGGCATACTTCGCGAGCCTTTCCATGGTGGTTGCATAGTCATGTGAAATCTGGTCGTAGGTTTGACCCTTCAGTTAGTTTGGTTCAACCCTCCTGACTCATAACAACGTCACTTGAGATCTATCTCTCAGATCCGACGGCCCGACTGACCGGTTCACTGAGGTCACGAGCGCCCCCTTGCATTGGAGTGATAATATACTCTCAACTGCCTGTGGGATGCGCAGAGTACTGAAAACCTCGTCCTTATTGCTCAGATCTCCAATTTCATATTACACTTTACACCCACTCCAGTCGGGCCTTACGCTGTGAGGGGGTTCTTTGTCCTACGCCAGGTTCTTGGTCTTTTCGCGCACGTTCAATGAAGAAGGGACATCCGAAGGAAAGGAAAAAAAAATCCCACGATGCCCTTTGTTTCACGGCACATTTTGCCTCATTCATTCCAAATGAGTTGGTGGAGATTCAGGAACGAGATGTATATTATCGCCAGATTTCGCGCCCTTTGGTTACGCCTGAGATAGGATCTGAATTGGATACTGTCGTGACCCAATGTTAAGAGCGCAAGATGTACCCGAACTTCTTTGGACGCTTTATAGCAACTGGCCTCAGCTTGCTAGTTGTTTCGGCCTCTTCGTCGCCACTCGATCAAGTTCCGAGTAGCCTACACTGCAACGAAGCGACATTCTCCTCAGTCCTGCCCACCAACGCAAAAGTCGAGCACGTGCAGACTGTCACGGCGGGCAGTACGTACGGCGAAGGATGGGCGGACTACGCGTATCCTTATCAACCGACGAATCTGCCTGCGCTATGCACCGTCACGGTCGCGGTGAATAGCTCCGCAAAGTCGTCATATCGTCTGGGCCTTTTCCTCCCGGATAACTGGAACAACAGGTTCCTTGCGGTCGGTAATGGCGGTTTTGGCGGCGGCATTAACTGGCTCGATATGGGTGCTGGGGTGAAATACGGCTTTGCCGTGGTGTCCACGGACACGGGGCATAATTCCGTTTCCTGGGATGTAAGTTGGGCGCTTGGTAACGAGGAGAAGAAAACCGATTGGGGGTGGCGCGCGTTGCACGGATCGGTAGAGCTGGGAAAGGCGCTCACCAAAGCATACTACGCCCAGTCCATTGCCTACTCGTACTACAGCGGATGTTCGACCGGTGGTCGGCAGGGGCTCAAGGAGACGCAGATGTTTCCGGACAGTTTCGACGGTGTCTTGGTGGGCTCTTCGGCCTGGTACACGAGCCATCTGAACAATTGGGTGACCAATGTGGCCAAGTACAACTGGCCAGCTACCGACGAGAAACACATCGACTGGCGTCTCCTCCCGTTGATCGGCGCGGAAATCACGAAACAATGCGACGGCCTCGATGGGGTTGTAGACGGCATTATCAGTGCTCCGGGACGATGCAGAGTGAACTTCAATGCGCTATCGTGCGATAAACCCGGCGCGAATAAAACCAGCTGCATCACAGCCGCGCAGACAGAGACCTTGAAACATGTATATAACGACTGGACGACGTCGACGGGCAAGTTCCTCTATAAGGGCCTATCACCGGGTTCCGAAGCGCAGATGTATGCGGTGCTGAACTTCTCGGACTCGAGCCCCTATGGAATCGGATACGTGCGACACTTTCTGCTCAACAACGCATCGTTTGCGTTGGCGGACTTCACGGACTCCCTAGTAACACTCGCAGAACAGACGGATCCCGGGAATGCCACGGCAGACAAATATGACCTTTCACCATTCCGCAATCGTGGTGGCAAGATGCTCATGTACCACGGCGCATCAGACGGTCTCGTGCCTATGCTGGGGTCGAACTTATACTATGATCGTGTCGTGGACCGCATGGGTAGGAATCTGAAATCGACTCAGGAGTTCTTTAGATACTTCGAAGTTCCGGGAATGCAGCACTGTTGGTCAACAGCTGTTGGTATGTAACCTGTCACGATAAATAGTTCCCTTGTTGATACTAATGTTTTGAAAGATGCCCCTTGGGCTTTCGGTGGATCATCCCAAGCAGCAATCCTAGGCCTTGATAAGTGGTCGGTCCCCGGATTCCAAGACGCCCAGCACGACATACTCCTTGCGCTCATGGACTGGGTTGAGAAGAAGGTCCCGGTCAATCAGGTTGTTGCCACGACCTGGAAACAGCCGACGAACACCTCTTCAGGAGTGCTCAGACAACGACCGCTATGTCCATATCCTCAAATGGCCAAGTGGGATAAACGTGGTGATATGAACGATGCGAAAAGCTGGAGCTGCGGGTAAGTTGACTCCTATGAGCCTGAGTCTGGATAATGTCCGGATGCTTTCTGGATTGAAAAGCTGACCCTGTCACAGAAGTCGTCAATCTCATCCGCATCCGCCCTTTTTCGGCTGATGAAGGGAGACGACGAATATGAGATTCTTCCTTTTGTATATGTTTTTCATCGTAACTCTAGCTGTTTCATAGTCTAGCCAATCGAATAAGACTTTTCGCCTCCTATCCGAATTGAGACCAAGTTATTCCTCATGATG
The DNA here is from genome assembly GCA_028637685.1 of Xylariaceae sp. X3-2. Classification (NCBI taxonomy): domain Eukaryota; kingdom Fungi; phylum Ascomycota; class Sordariomycetes; order Xylariales; family Xylariaceae; species Xylariaceae sp. X3-2. The sequence continues at coordinate 156,573 of JAJFDI010000032.1, forward strand.
GGTGTGAATCCATGATTGTAAGGTGACATCGCAGTTGACGAGAAAAGTGAAGTTGTTAGAACTCAACTTGCTATCGTAGTGGAAGAGGGGACTGAACGACTGAGCGTGGGGGTCAGAGTGCATTTCTATTCTTACCGAATCAGAATCGCGAATCACAGCAGCTGCCGACACGTGGCCGCTAGCGTCAATTAAAAGTGCACGGACCCGTCGAAATGGGGGGCCGCTCGGGCGAGTGGAGTTGCGGACCGCTGCAGGTCGTGCTTTAGGGAACTCAGCAGTGCTGGAATTCACGACGGCAGGTGGTGGGCGTCTGTGTACCCGATTCTGACCTCATTGCTTTCCATCTAGAACTTTCAAAGTGAATCAAGGTTTGCTTAGCAAATCGAGGCATTCTACGGATTTCTTTCATCATCTCGAAGCCTCTAGAATGTCTTTCCCTGGATTTACTTCCTCTAGCATTCCTAACAAAATCACGCATGACTGCGTGAGACATGCTGGAGAATCGAGACATCCAACTCTGCCTCGGTGCCTCCTCAGCCAACCCGACAGCTCACTAGCGTTATGTAATTGCCATTTTAGGTCGCAAAGTGGGCCGGGCACGAGTAGGGATTCCAACTAGAGCGCGAGATTCACTTCCAGCTTGGGCCATCTCTGGCCAGCTTTGACTCAGGGTGCCAACGGCAGGTGGTATGGCTATGTTGCTCTGTATGTGCTCCGCCACGTCAGTCTTCTCTGATCATCGGCCTTCTGGTAGGCAACAATCTCGCTTTTATTATTAGAGTCGATCGAGCACAGAAACAGCGGGTTCCCAGATCTGCTGTACGAAAAGTGCACGCGTATATCTTAGGACTGGTCTGCTGCCACTCCTCCATTTCAACCACCCCTCGTCGTCTGTCTGGTCGGTTTGAAAAGCAACCACCATCGATCGTCGCACCACCCCTCAGGTAAGACGGGCTTCCAACAGCCACCCTTCTCGCCCAGTATGGATACCGTAATCAGCTGTTTCGGCTCGACGAGAGACTCGATCACAACGGCCATCGTCGTAACCACCGTAGTCACCACACTAACCCTGACCTCGCTTGCGCGCTATGCGCTCCAAACACGAAAGCCCCAGATATTTCGGGGCGCTCTCACAACCAGTGTACCTAGGATGTCCAAGGAACAGAGGGACAAGATTCCCTACCGTTCGGACATTCCAGGAGCGAGAGATGTCGTCACACCGGTATGTCGACCATCGCTATCGTGCGCAATCTTGACGTTTTCTAATCATGGTTGCATCTAGTATGGAAATATAAGAGTGTACGAATATGGACCCGAGGATGGTCGGAAAGTCCTCTTGATCCATGGCATCAGCACGTCGTGCGTGACACTAATAGACATCGCAAATGGACTGGTAGAGAAGGGCTGCCGAGTACTGATGTTCGACCTGTTCGGACGTGGTTTCAGCGATGCGCCAGGCGACATACCCTACGATACGCGATTATTTGTTACCCAGATTCTGCTCGTGCTCGCCTCGTCGCCACTTGCCTGGACTGGAAACAACGGTTTTAACGTCATAGGTTACTCGCTTGGCGGTGGTATCGCCGTGAACTTTACCGCTACGTATCCCGACATGGTTGAATCTCTAGTCCTGCTCTCACCCTCAGGACTCATCCGGCCCGAAAACATCGGTCGCCTTAGCCGGCTCATTTTTACAACCGGTATCGTACCGGAGCGTCTTCTCGCATGGATGACGAAGAGCCGTCTTCGCACACCCATCGACAACGCTGTTTCGAAACGGCCTTCGACTAAGGAGGTGCTCCACGCTGTGGATGAGAAGGAAGACTTTGTCGATCTAGCGGTGCACGAGGCTATCGACCCGCCCCCGCAGGAAGACCCGACGCCCTTCGAGATCGAAGTCACCAATTTCGTACACTGGTCGCTCGACTACAACGAGGGTTTCGTACCTGCGATGATGTCGTCGATTAGATACGCTCCTTTAATGGAACAACAGGAATACTGGCGCATGCTGGCCAAGCGGAAGCCTGGTACCGTCGCCTTGCTGATAGGACGGGACGACTCCCTGATTCAGCGCGATGACTACAAGGAGGATGCTTTGCCCCTGATGGGAGGCAAGGATAACGTCTTGTTCCGTGTTGTACCCGGCACGCATAACTTTCCGTTTACACACCCGAATGGCGCCTTGAAGGTGATTTATGAGTTCTGGGGCCTCGCGTAAACCTGATAAGATATTGCATGCGACTCGGGTCGGTCAAGCTCAACTGTTCAGTCATGGCGATGCGGTATGAGGGTATGCTTTGATGAGATTCGCGGATGATAAAGTGTTTTCGCTCTCTGAAATACAGGAAAGACGGAGAGTATCTTCGCAGATGACATGCATAGGTGGCGCGTTGGCATTGCAGCGTTCAGCATATGCGTAGACAGACAATAGATGATAAACCGAACCTGAACCCGAATTCAATCGTCTTTTTACGGTTTCCTTATGCTCGTGTGTAATAAGTAGTCCCACATCGAAGTTGAGATGGTAGGCGCCTATATAATACTCAAATGCCATACATGTTCGGCGTGTGGGATCTCATTTATTCCATGCAATCCTTCATTCTTACCGACGAATCTCATATCGCCTTATATCATTTTTACTAAACAAGCTCAGGAAATGAGATTTTATCCTTTCCTATAAAATGGTCGCTTTGAATCGCGAATTCAGCATTGGTCTGGCTAATCCTGGTGATAGACCCAAACGGGTGGTGAGAACACCAAGTTTAGTTGACGAACGAACCCCCAGAGAAATTAAAGTTTAAATTGATCTTCACTGTCCATCGCACATGCTTTGATGGGTTAGGTAACAATTACACCGATACTGAAGCTGAATGTTCGAAGATGTTGATGGAGCAAAAAAGCCGTCGCTTTGCTGTTCAATATTCCGTAACGCTCTGTGAATTGAACAGAACATCACTCCAACACAATTACAGCACACTACCTACATACTAACATCTCAGAACTAAACACTTCGAAATACTAATCATTCCTCGCGATTGTTTCATCACATCAAGACCCGACGTTTCACAGTCCCTGCAAGATCCTGTTCCTCTCTATCTTAGCCCCGATTCACCGGATATCTAGCCTAGATGCATCTCGTATGTATCGTACCTAGTTAGCAGAAAACTTCTTATCAATCCCGAGTTGCCCGACGCGTCCTTTCAGCTCTCATCTCACCTGCCTTTTCACCACTGTTGAAGAAAAGAAACATCTCATAACCAACAGTAACGCGATCACCAAAACACACAGATCTTCCTTCCCCTCACACTCACACAGTTACAATAACACAACAAGTCTCACACAACTACACACGGAATATATACGGAATATAAAAACCAAAATGCCCTCCCCCATCCCAAAATCAATCTCAGACCCCACGGCCGTAGAAGCAACCTGCGCACAATACAATCTCTCCCCAACAGCCTTCCGCGCCCTCCACACCCGCAGCGTCGCCGCGAAGGCGACGGCGTATTGTCCGTATAGTCAGTTCCGGGTTGGTGCTTCCCTACTATCCAAAGATAGTGATGAGGAAGGAAACGCGGCATTCTTCGACGGCGCCAACGTCGAAAACGCCGCCTACCCCGTCGGCACGTGCGCGGAGCGCGTTGCGCTCGCCAAGGCCGTGACGGAGGGCCATCGCAGTATCAAGGCCCTCGCTGTCGCGACGGATATCTCGCCGCCGGCGACGCCGTGTGGGATGTGTCGGCAGTTGTGAGTTCACTTATTCCCCTACTTACTTTCTCCTTATTTATTTCGGTGGATGTGAATAATGTGGTGGATAATGAGAGAATGAATGTGAAATAAGAAGGAGAGTATGAGAAAGAAACTAATGAGATGAAGTATCCGCGAATTCTGCGATCTCCAAATGCCCATCATCATGTTCGACAAAGACGACATGTACATCGTGCTGCGTCTCGAGGAGGTATTTCCCTCCCTTCCACCCTTCTCCCATTCAAAAACTAACGGATTAGTTACTCCCCCTATCTTTCGGTCCTGAGGCCTTGCCTCGGCCGGTGTTTGCATGAGGTGAGAATGAGATGAGCATGAGATGAGACCAGGACGGGCAGTTATTGAGACTTATAGTTACATACATTAATCACGAATCTACGTACACTTACGATTTTCTTCCAGTTCTCCTTCTCAATCCGTACAGAGACCGGGTTCCCCAACTCCTGTTCATTTTACCCAGCGTGCCGGTCCAACATCCCCGCCCAACGTGGTGTCTTTCCCCGTGAAGGGAATTCACTTCTGGCCAAAAGTGCGGGGAAAAGGACCTGGAGAAGCGAGATGGACGTACCGAATGCACGGGATTATGCGGCGCAGACAATCCATCCTAACCGAATCAGCAGATACGGAGCGTGGATACTAACGATATGCGGACATGGCAACATGCTCGATGATGGAAAGGGTGGGCCCAACATCATGTATGGAATGTGATCGCTTCATCAAGTGGGAAAAGCCCCCTCGTAAGGATAAACTATTTTATCCACTGATCAACTGATCAACTGGATAAACACGACGGCGAAGGACCGACGTTGAAAATCATCGAAGCGGCTCCTTTGATCGGCGATTTCATTGCCTTAAAAAGGTCTGAAGCATACCTACCTATGTAATCAGTAAATCAATGGCTTCCGATTTCCGTGGAAACAGTTGCAAAACACAGTTGGACGCCGTCTGCGTACTGCATATCGAGGGGTGGCAGCGGTGAAATATATGGTCGCAGGACAGAGTAGCAGTAGGAGAGCACTGTTATGTATTTGTATCCAACAGCACGTACCAGTAACAATCGGAACGCGAGTCAAGGATGCCACATCTCGATAGGTTCGGTAAGTGACCGTTTCGAGTCGGGTCATCCTGGAGCTCGCTGTATGCGCACCAATGAGAGGGCGTGGTCGCGACGGGTTGATACATCCTGTAGGCCAACCGGGTGACGATGCGCTAGCTAGTGTCGAGGCAGCTTCTCGTCGTCTCCAGGAAACTACCCAGGTAGTCTCCGCATTCTGCTATCCTCAAACGAGTCAACCCCAGAGGAGAAACGCCCTAAATCTCGCTAACACATCTTCCCGAATCCCAAGCGTGGGGAATCTGCAGACATGCCGCATGCCTACATGTAAGATGTTACACGCTAGGTTAGATTGGCCTAGCATCGACAGCATAGTCCTACCTATCTCACGACGTTGACCTGAACGCCTGGAGTTTCTGCACCTATGGCAGATCGTCGAGGCCTTCCCCGGTCTGGCAGCTGGGGATGCACCCCATGGGGAATTTATCCCAACACCACATTGACCCGGCCCTACAGAACCGGGGAATCACTCCACGAGCTTCCCCGAAAGCCAGGGACAGACGGTCGTAAAGGGTGGTCAGATTGCATTCGATGCATGCAATCTCACTTGGTAGAAACCTATATGAGAGCTCGCTTCCGCTTTCATGTTTCTTGTGTTAGGGGATAGGAGATTCTCGTCCGTTCCTGCCTTCACTGTACGGATTAGCTTATCACTTCATTGGATTGAGTCCTAACCGCCGCAAGGAGTTTGGGGGAGGGTTCACGTCAAGATGGCTAAGATACCCAAGATCAGTCAGTACAACTTATACTAGCTACCTAATGATAGTCTGTTAGTCAATGTGCTGATAAAGTGCCACAGCGAATACCTACTTCGTGGCGATGATCGCCACGGTAGGAGGTATGTTGTTCGGCTTCGATATTTCTTCCATCGCCGCCATCGTTGTCAAGGACCAATATACCGAGTTTTTCCACAACCCGTCGGGTGTCACTCAAGGTGCCATCGGATCTGCTTTGGCTGCTGGTTCTGTCGTGGGGAGTCTGGTCGCTGGTCCGATTTCCGACAGATTTGGCCGTCGTGATAGGCGAGTTATTTATTTCATGCGGTGCTGACGGCAAGACTAACAAAGCGTGAACAGTGTAATGTTCGCTTGTTTATGGTGGCTCGTCGGAACTGCAGTACAAGTCTCCACGAACGGCGTCGGTTCATTGATTGCTGGTCGAGTCCTGAACGGCGTTTGTGTCGGCATTACCTCCTCTCAGGTTCCTGTTTACCTCGCCGAAATTGCAAAGCGTGTAAGTAATCCGTAGTAATAATTCTTTCCAGGTAACGTGAATCGATCTGACAAGCCCAGGAATCTCGAGGACGAATCATCATCATTCAACAACTCGCTATCGAATGGGGCATCTTCATCATGTACTTCGCCAGTTATGGATGTGGCTTCATTCCGGGACCTGCGTCGTTCCGAACTGCATGGGGCCTCCAATTCATCCCGGCGGTTTTCCTCATGATCGGCTTGCCTTTCCTCCCCCGGTCGCCTCGATGGTTAGCCAAGGTTGGCCGCGAAGAAGAAGCCATCCAAACTCTCGCAGACATTCAAGCCGGCGGCAATAAGGAGGACGCGTTGGTGATTGCCGAGTGGGAAGAGATAACTACCGTTTTAGCGGCAGAACGTGCAAGCACTCGTGGTTGGAGGAAGTTCGTCACGAATGGCATGTGGAAGAGAACACTGGCTGGCATGAGTGTCCAGGCTTGGCAGGTGAGTCTTCCCACGTCTTTCACTTTCCTGGCTTGGTGAGTGATCGGCGCTAACAACTCGACAGCAACTGAGTGGTGCCAACGTCATCGTATATTACCTCACCTACGTCTTCCTCATCGCTGGTCTTGAAGGCAATGTCGACCTGGTCGCGTCCGGCGTCCAATACGCTCTATTCATCGTGTGAGTACTTTCTGAGCTGACACAAACCCCTATCCTGTACTTCCAAAGCTGACAGTGACTAGATTCACGACTGTCATGTTCTTTTTCATCGACCACACTGGTCGTCGGAGCCTGCTCATAGCTGGTGGTCTCGGCATGGGTATCTGCCACTTCATCATTGGCGGTGTCCTCGGAGCCTACTCCGTGCCCGTACCAGGCGGTGTCGGTGGCAACGCCAATGTCACTTTCAAGGTGTCTGGGCCGGCATCGCATACGGTGATCGCTTTCAGTTACCTTCTGATCATCATCTATGCACTGACGCTGGCGCCCGTTGCTTGGATCTACGCCGCCGAGATCTGGTCACTCGGAACGCGGGCGACCGGTGTGGCTCTCGCGGCTGTGGCCAATTGGCTGTTCAACTTTGCTCTTGGCCTATTCACGCCGCCGGCTTTCTTGAACATCCAGTATAAAATCTTCATCATCTTTGGCGTGCTCTGCGTCTTCTCGGCTATCCAGGCGTTCTTCACGTACCCGGAGACATGTGGAAAGACGATTGAGGAGGTCGAGATGCTGTTTGCCAAAGGAGCGCCTGCACCCTGGAAGACCAGAAAGGGCGGTTCACGGTTGGATGCTGAGGTCCAAGCTGTGCTTGAGCGCCAACGTGGTGTTAAGAACGGACACGCTGAAGTCGGTGAGAAGACGGAGGAGAGCAGACTCGAGACAGTGTAAATGCCCAGATAGGGGAAGTGGAGAAGATGAAGTTGTGTTTTTTTCAAGTTATATTATACCCTCAAAAATACGGGATATATATGCCATATAACTCCCATCAATTAAACCAATAGTGTAGTTCTATTACCCAGGAAATGCGTAGCGTAGCAGCGGAAACAGACATGGTGATCTCGAGCGAGTACTTGCGAGTACCTCCGAAGCCCGGAAAACGGATGGAATGGCCTAGAGCGCATGCGTGCTAGCGGATGGCGCTAGCCACCTTATGTAACCCGATGCAGGGATTCCTATTGGGCAGGCGCAGCCTAAAGGGATCGACCTGGGTGGGCATTTTGGTGAACTTTCCTACTCACGGAGTAAGGTTCTCGTACAGTATGCCCTTATGCTCTCTGTACAGTACCGTTTCCGCTCCCTCCTTCGTATTTCACACCCTGAACGCTTCCGCACGAATACCCTCACTAGATGCTGGTAGACCACCAACCATCATCCTTCAATTCCAGTGCACTGCCGACTTCATGAGGTACTACGAGGTACCTGCACTCGCCGGGTCTGAACATCGACACATGATGGTCAATACGCATCTTGGCCTCTGTTAACTCGGCTGCCTCCTAGGACGTCGACTGGGTCAGCCAATTCTCATGCGCTGGTCTTGTCCAGTATTCGAACACACGGACTATGTGATGCCCATAGAGCACACATCAGCTCAGTCAGTGTTGTTGCATGGTTTAGTGCCCGCGGCGCATTCTATTCCCATCCTCGCTCAAATATAGCATACGCCGAACGTCGAAACAACAAAAACTCCGAGCCCTCCTCGAACCTCGAGCCCTCGAGCCTCGCACTCCGAACTCCCCAAATCCCGAGACCTCCAATCCCCAAGATCCCGACCCCGATACCTTGAAGGCCCGAGACACAGACACCTCGGACCATGGACCAGTCGGAAATACCAGCGCTGCTGGCGCGGCTGTCCGGTGAGGAAGATGCCGCCCGCAAAATGGCAGTCTTCAAGCTGCAATCCTCCATCAATGATCCGTCTTTCGCCGATGTTTTTATTAATTCGGGTGGTCTTGTCATCCTGCGACGTCTTATTATGATTACCGGTGGTAATACCCTCGCGTACTCATTACAAAGTCTGACGCGGTTGTTGGAGGTGGACATGGGATGGGAGATTTTCGACACTCCAAATGCTGGAGAGCTGATCAATCGAATTGTTGAGCTGGTCGTTTCAAACCCGTTAGTCAATATTCTGAGAGGAGCCATGTCAATTCTCGTGGCACTCGCCAGTCATTCGCCGCCGGAGACCGTTGCTACGCGGGACGTTTTTGGCTTTCGCGCCCTGAAGCCAGCCATTGCATCCCACCCCCAGTTTCTCGATGTCGTGGTCCAAAAGCTACAGTCTGCCGATCATGCGTTATGTGCGACAACCTTGTCACTGATCAACGCCCTTATCCGAGACGCTATATCGACCGAGGATACCAGTGACGGAAGTGCCAGTAGCGCAGGAGAAGAATGGGCTAAGTTTATCAAGAAATTGCAAGAGCAAGGGCTCATCAAGTCTGTGTATGTACTCATGCAGAGCGCCGCCCTCCAGGAGCTGGCCAACCCCCTTCTCGAGTTCCAATCCCTTACCAAGGTCCTGCTCAAGAAGTGGCGTGACGTCAGGGTCGATCTCGAGCGGCCAGAGCACCGACGGGCGCTCAAAAGCATACATCTAGCTAGTGCACCAAGCAAGGAACCCTTGAACGGAAACAGTGATGCCAGATCCGATGATGACGGTTTGGAACTCGGTGAAAGGGGAACTCGAAAGCACCACCCGGAGAAATGGAGACGGTTAGGATTCGAATCAGAAAGCCCGGGGTCCGAGTTCCATACAGCCGGCTTCCTTGGGATGATGGATCTCACGGACTACGTGCGGAAGAATGAAGATTCGTTCCAAAAGATTCTCCTCGAGCAGTCTACTCGGCCTCTACACGAGCGATGCCCTGTCGCGCGCGCCAGTATGGCCGTCACACTTCTGTTGTTTCAGTATTTCGACTGCGAAAAGTCGGATTTAGTGGACAATCGGGGTCTCTTTCAGCTCATGGATGCGGAGGAGCAAGACAAAATGCTCCAATCGTCACTACTTCAATGGTCGAAGCTTCACACTGCGGGTCTCCAGGCATTTTTCCGGTTGTGGCAGGACACTGGCGCGGAACAGAATGATTTTGCTAAAGTTGTGGAACTCGTCCGCATCCTGATTCAAAAAGTCGTAGGTACCGCCAAGCGGCAGAAGGATGTCGTCGAGATCGAGGAAGAGCTGCTCGAGTATGACCTGGCACGTCTGCGCAATGTTCAGATGAGCGTACTAGGTGAAGCTTTCGAGAATGAATGGGGTGACCTCTTTACCAAAGTACGTCAAAGCTTAAACGATGAGGCATACACATTCGTTAAGGAGCAACGAGTCCGGTGTCTGCTGCAGGGATCCTGGTTCTGTAAGCCAGCACTACGCAAAGATGCTGGCAGCGAAGGCACGCAGGATCAGCGATCGACGGCCAGCACACAATGGAGATATGCAAAGCTGTCCCACAATCGACGATATCTCCACTGGGCAGATTTCGGACTGCGGACGAACCAAGAACCCGGGCTCGATGGCCTCAACGAGAAAGTGGATCTGAAGCTGATAAGTTCAGTTACCTCCAGTGCCACTGACCGTAGAGCAAACTCATCACTCGTGGACCTCTCTACCTCGAAGGCCTCGACCAAACTCACCATCTACGGTTATGCCAACGCGGAAGAGGCTCGTAAAGGAAGCGAAGGAAAGGAAGAGCCCCTTCTCAGTTTGTACACTCTGAACGATAATCTTGCCGCCGAGTGGCTTGACGGACTTCTGATGTTGCTCGACCAGCGACCGATCACGTCAGAGACGACAAAGCTGCTCGATCTCGTTGTGGACTACGGTATGACGATTCGACTTCTGAAGATAAGACAGGATGGGGCATGCTCGGGTCCGTCTGCTGGAGCAGGAAAGGTGCCGAGTCGAAAGAACTTGGATGATGATTATTACTATGACATATGAGTCAGGTAACTTCCCCCTTTTGTTCTTCCCGCATTGCTTTTGAGTCCTATTCGTCTTCTGGCAGAAGAGAGAGAGAGAGTTAAAAAAACAAGACAACCCACACAAGGGGAAGGACGGCGGCGTTGTTTTTTCCTAACTTGTAATTTGGTTTGCGAGAGATATACCCCCACAGTCGACTTGATATGGCGTTTATGCGAGTAAAAGGTATGAAAGGGAATTGCTGGATGCTTCTTCGCTCCCAACCTGAGGCAGGTGGTTTATTGTGAAAATTCCCCTGATTTGTCTAGGTAATGCTAGAATAATGAAGACAACTCATCATGTCCGGACTAGAGAAGAAATGCCTCCTATTAGGTAGTCTCTACACCCTTGAGTAATCCGTATTCCGTGCTTCGTACCTATCGTCTGTCTCCCTGGTACTGAGATTCCCGGGTCGCCCTTTAAGCTTATCGTATCTCAATGTAACGCACGATCTACAATGCGCGCTATTGGATCTGCGCCAACGGGGACGGGTACGGCAGATCCTTACCCTGGAATCCGGGTACCTAATCCGTAGCTTGAGGGTCGGTTTATCGCATCATCGGCCGCGACGTCACGTCGCATCACTGGGTCAACGAGCGATGTGGACTTCTTGGCTCTGGTGCTGTATTGTGCCCCGCCCCGCCACCGGTAAAGCGGTTTTCGCAGGGTGTCACAACAGCTAAGGCGCCTTTTTAATTGCTTTCCCCTGCTCGGAGTCTGCAATCCGTCTCTGTCCATGTCGTCGCCGTATCTTCCTCCACTCCCACCACCCACCTTATACGAATTATCTACACTACGTTTGACCGCTACCTAACTCAATGCCGCCCACATCCCCCAAATCACCGTCCAGCAACGCCGCCAGCCTCCATGGCGTATTCCGAAACGGTTCCTGGTACTGTACGTATCTCTTTTTCTCCCGCGTCTCTACACAAACAAAGAGCTAACCCTGCTTCCGCAGGCAATTGCGAGCCCCGCCGTCTCGCACGAAAGAAACTCGTAACAAAGAATACAAAGAACTACGGTCGGGGCTTTTACGTCTGCAATATCGACCCCAAGGAAGGGAATGCCTGCGGCTTCTTCCTGTGGTGTGAGGATGCAGAGAAGAGGGAACGCGCGAGTTTCTCGACGAATGGACGTAGCGAGAAGCGACAGACGACGCTGCACGAGAGTATTACGCCGCGCAAGAGTAGAAGTAAGAAGGACAAGCAGAGAGAGAAAGAGAAGGTGAAGGAGAAGGAGGTGATCGACGCGGGTGATTGTGTGGATGACGCAGTCGAAGACGCGAAGGGTGGTGCGGCGCCAACCTTAATAAATCAGCCTGCGGCAGCCACGCTAAAGTCTAAATCAGCGTCGTTCAATCACTACGAGAATACCACGTCCTGCGACGAGGAGGACGACGATAATAGCCCGATCAACACTCGAAAGCGAAAACGTTTAATGGATGATGATGAACCCGACTTCCTCGACGAGCTCTCGTCGGGCGGCGAGGTGGAGCTGCTCGCTGTGACAGACCAATCGGCGACCAAGGCCTACAACAACACCAACAACAACAGCAGCAGCGTCTTCACGACGCCAAACACACAGCGTACAGACGTCAAGAACGGCATGCCAACGCCATCGCTCACACAAAGCCGGACAACCAAAAAGGTCCTCTTCCAAGACATCATGGCTCCGTCAAACACAAAGCGTCCGCGTCTCGAGAACGAGGGCTCGTCTAGCGACGCCACGGCCGTCGAGCTCTGGGGCACAAGCGCCGTCATCAACGCGCCGCCGCCGGCAACGGCGACGAACGCATCTAAACCTCCCGCTGCCGTCCCGCAACCCGAAAGCTTGACGAAGGAGGTTATGGAGCTGCTGAAGAACGAGAATATCCCGCACTCAGTGCGCGGGGCGGTGCGGAAGACGCTTGATAAGTACGTATCGCAGGCCAAGGGTTATGAACGCGGTCGTGATGCGGCGCGCAAGTTGGCGAAGGAGGCGGAGGACCGTGCCGTGCGGTTGCAGAAGAGGGTGGATGCGTTGGAGAAGTCGAGACAGGATTTGCGGACGCAATTGATGGAGATGTGGAGTAGTATGTGAGACGTGAACGAGGTTAGCAGGGAGATGATATAAAGAAACAATCGATTACAAGGAGGTCCTCGAACAGAAATTCAGCAACCCTTTTTATTCATCGAACTACTTCGTACTTCGTACATATAGACGAAAGTTAAGAAACTTTCTCTGTGATGTGAAACGGTATGTGTGCAGTTCTGATCTGAACGGGGGGATGTGTGTGCAAATCAAAGCAAAGACAAACAGTAAAACGCCGACATGATCCATATACTCTCACTCACTCCTCTCAATAAACCCCAACTCCTTCATGAATAAACCGTGACAAACCCCAAGCAAAGAAAAAGCAAAACCAGAACCTATAGGCCGTGATGAGGGGGGTTGGTTGGTTGTATGATGCATGACGTCCTGCGTCGAGACTCGATCGTGCTTCATCATGAGATCTCAAAAGACGAGAACTCTCACATCTGCATCGCAGCATACTCGACATAATACGGCTCCAGCGAACGCAGCTGATGAGCACCATCGCCCCAAATACCCAGGACCGAAACGACAAAGCCCACACCATAAAGCACAGTCTGCACGAGCTGATCGCGGAAGAAGAACTCGACTTCGCTGCGCACTTCCTCGCCATTGACCTCCTCCTCGAGAAGATTCTCCTCGCCGCTCGCGCTCGCACCGCCTTCCTCGCTGTGGACGTCGCTGAGCACCTCGTAGCTCGCCTCCATGCGGCGGGCTGCGGCCTTCTCCCGATGGGCCTGGGCCAGAGCGGCGCGGCGTTGGGCTGCGACGGAGGAGCTGGAGCCGGGCGCGGGGCCGAAGATGTAGGGGATGAGGTAGTCGGTTGTCAGACGGGTGCTCAGGGCGAAGACGGAGGTGTAGATGAGATACGGGTGGCGGTAGCCTGAGGGCGAGATGATGTAGGCCAGGAGGAAGGAGGAGCCGGAGACGATGGAGAGAGTCGTCAGGTGGGTTGTCGCGTTGGCGGCGAGCGAGCGGCAGGCTTTGGCTGCTGAGGAGGCGGAGGAGAGGTCGAGGAGGGAGGGGATCATGAAGGTTGAGAGTGTGTAGGATGTTCCCTGGAAAATGTGTTAGTTTCGAGGTGTATATTGGTGCGAATAGGGGTTTGTCGTTGCGGGAGATGGGTGGATGGATCATCGCGAGTTTCGTGATGATAGCGGGGTTTTTCGGGACGTGATGAGGGGCATTCGACGAGATGGACAGGCAGAAAGACTTACAGTCAGGAGACCGAGGGAAACGGTTCCGACGAACTTGAGAACGGTCACCTTCTTAGACGCCATGGTGCCTGGCAGGCTTGAATCTTGAATTTCGGCGTTGTCAGGGTTTCGTTGAGCTTGGATGGATGCCTTGAAATGGTTGAAGGAGAAAGCATGAGGAAGGGGAGAGTTTGGATGAACGTGAGATGGGCGAGCTCAGATTCATACGTCAGAGACACACTCGGGCACAGAGCTAGGAGGGACACTCATTACCTGATCAGGTTAGTGAGTATGCATTCCGCAGCCTAGACTTCGGTATTTCACACATGCGCTAGTGCCGTTAGTGGTAATTAGGGTGCATAACGAGCTCCACCGCGTGCTAATGCATGGGGCCCCGTACGGAGCATGTACTCGGTATTCCGTATGTGGGGGCTGGTGCCGCACGGTACGGAAGGGTGGGTCGGCCGAGGTACACCTGGTTGGATCAATCATCGCTCGGTCGTCGTCGAGAAGAGATCGCTTCTGAAGCCGAGTATCGTTCATCGATCTGAGTGAGACTGAGGTCCTAATACAACAACTGTCTTGATATAGGTATTCTTTCGGTCATAAACTTCACCTTTCTATCAGTACATATTCAATTTTCTTGAATTTTCAACTTCAAAGTTTAGTCGGTGACTCGGTGAAACACGGCTTGAACACCGAAAAAGCCATAAGACGCCATCTGATCCTCAAAAGTCAACATGCCTATCCCAAGATCCGAATATCTGAGCAACGTCTGGAAAGATGGAATATTCAGTTAGTCAACAAATGTCTTAGGAGAGACAAAAAGCCGTATGAATTTTGGATACCGGAGCTAATGACTGGACAGATGGTCGTGTGGTCTTCGTGACTGGTGGCGCCGGCACCATCTGCAGCGCTCAGACGAGAGCTATGGTATATCTCGGCGCCAATGCCTGTATCATCGGTCGCAACGTGGATAAGACCAAGGCTGCTGCTGCGGATATTGCTACGGCCCGTGAAGGGGCCAAGGTTTTGGGAATCGGTGGCTGTGATGTTCGGGATGTGCGTACAACCTATTCAACTTCATCACGTTGGACCACTTTTGACTGATGTTTTTCATATCTAGCCCGAAAGCTTGAAGAAGGCTGCTGAACAATGTGTCAAGGAGCTGGGTTCCATTGACTTTGTCATGTGAGACGACTCGGACCCTTAAGCTTGAACTCCTAAAATTGACCCCTATTCAGCGCCGGCGCAGCAGGCAACTTCGTCGCCCCCATAATGGGCCTGACCTCAAACGGTTTCAAATCCGTAATGGACATCGACGTCCTGGGCACCTACAACACCGTAAAAGCAACAATCCCCTACCTCATCGAGTCCGCAAAGCGGAATCCCAACCCCAGCCCCAACGGCCTGACAGGCGGACGCATCATCTATGTCTCAGCCACGTTCCACTATGCCGGCATGCCCATGCAAGCCCATGTCTCGGCCGCCAAAGCCTCCGTCGACGCCCTTAGCGCGTCCGTGGCGCTGGAATTCGGACCCTACGGAATCACGTCGAATGTCATTGCGCCCGGCGGTATTGCCGGCACGGAGGGCATGGAACGGCTTGCGGGCGGCGAGGCCGACTATCAGAAGTCGGCGAAGCATATCCCGTCCGGTCGGTGGGGAACTGTCCGTGATATTGCGGATGCGACGGTCTATCTTTTTAGTGATGCGGGTAACTACGTTAA
This sequence comes from Xylariaceae sp. X3-2, assembly GCA_028637685.1. Lineage (NCBI taxonomy): Eukaryota > Fungi > Ascomycota > Sordariomycetes > Xylariales > Xylariaceae > Xylariaceae sp. X3-2. The sequence continues at coordinate 172,103 of JAJFDI010000032.1, forward strand.
TGGCGATGTCCTTGTCGTTGATGGCGCGGACTGGCGGAATAAGGGGATGGGCGTTGGACGGGATCCCGATATGCAGTACCCTGACTTTTTGCTGAAGGGTGAATTCTCCAAGTTTGTGAAGAGTGGACGGAAGGAAAAGTCTAAGCTATGAGGGCGGTTTCTTGTCTCATATACCCTAGTCTTCATGTGAACGAAGCCACGAGATCATATTATTTGGATTGAGGCCAGTTTTAAATCTGGCATCTTACCGGTGACCACAGTTGATCCGAGGATAGGTCCACTAGGACAACAAATGTGAAATTGAGGAGCAATAGTCTTTTCATGAACAGGCTCCTATTTTTCTATTCATCTAGGCTTCGTTTGTGAGATGCATACTAATGCTCTATGATTCAATCAACCATAGTCTAATGAAGTCCGGGAATAGAAGTAGCCTCCCATGAAGTAGATGTACTCGGTAAAGTGTTTTCGAGAAGAAAATGCCACCGTAATCACTGTTATGGTAAGACCTCTCCTGATGATCCGTCCCACGAAGACAACTCCGGCGGGTACTTCTCTACCGCAGACATTAAGACACAACAATTCCCTCGAATCTGTCCACTTTCCCGTTCACGTTTTGAGCAAACGCAAAGCTTGAAGATGAAGCGGTTTCCCTTCAGCAGCGCCGCCACGCCCGTCCAGATCATCCACCCGATGGACCGCAATCCTAACCACCAAATCAGCCATCCGTACCTTTCAGCCAGACCCCACGCCGGAAACCCTTAAGTCCGTAAAGGGTCCCGTCCAGAATAGTTCATCCAGGGACCCGTCAATAATAGAATCCCCCATATCATACAAACTCGCCTGCTGTCCGGGTACCCCCTAGTCCTCTTCCGGTTGGCGTGCCATACTGTGGTCCTCGACCTCCGCTGGTGCGCTGTCTCCATTTACACGAGCAGGAGGGTTATTATGAGTAGGGTGTCTCTGCTTTTGGATCCGTCCAGAAGATCGATGTCTAGCCATGTGGCTTCCGGCGCGTAGTAACTTGGTCGCACTGATGATGGAGGTCTTGATGAAGCGTCCGACGGCTCGTGCTAGTTGTGGATCCAGATCTTGTGCTTCGGCGAGCGCTTTTTCTATCTCGTTTCCGGCTTCGTGAATGCGGCGGAGTGTTGATACTGGTGCTGTTGCTGGTGCTGTTTCTTGTGTTGTTGCTTGTGTTGTTGCTGTTATCGGAGGTTGGGGTACTGGACTGGCTGGCAAGTGGTTTTCAGGGCCAATATCAACATCGCTGTCAGGGGCAAGCGCCATTTCAGGGGTAGGGGACCGTTCCTGGTTCTTGACCTCTTCAGGTTCCTCTTGTGGCAGAATGCGTGGTTTGAAAGTGGCGTTCTGCGGCCTTTTAGTAACGATGAGTTGATTTGACGTGACGCGCGCACGGAATCCGGTCACCGCCTCAACCATGATCCAAATGTCTCCAGGAATAATACCTTCGGCCTCTATCAGTTCCCGCAGGTCCTCGAATTGCTTCTGCGCAATCACGATATCTTCATCCACAGCTCGACCTCTAAGACTAGACTTCTTCTGCACCCGCTGCGAGTACCCATGGCGTTTGGAAAAGCGACTGACCCATCTTTGTCCCACCGTCGGAGGAGGACTGGGGTCCGCCGGGTCTGCCTTTTCGCGAAGAATGCGATTCGCAACATCCCCGATGAAATCAGCGCGCACAGCGAGATGTGCCTGGTCCAGCCGATCGATATAACTGCAGATGGCCTTTTCTTCGTTGGGCTTGATTTTCAAGTTGGCTGCGGGCGGTCGGTAGGGTCCGCCGTGGCCCTTCATGCGGTTGTAGAGCTTGCCGCGACTGATGCCGAAATTGCGAGCCACGACGGCCTTCTTGGCGTTGGGATGGGTCTGCAGGTATCTGATGGCATCCTGGATGCTGGCCTCCATCTTGGCAGATGCGAACCCCGATAACGATGATAAAATGGGTGGTCTGACTGAAAAAATGCAGAAAAATGATGAGTCGAGGTGATGGGCGTGGATGGCTAATTTGGTGGTCAGCAGTTGATAGCGATGATAGCAGTTGCTCGCAGTGATCGCAGTGACCGAGCACGCACCATGTGCGACGCGTGGCGGCACGTAAAGTATTAGCAGCTGAAGGCCTGGCGGACGGGGTTTTGTGGGGCCCGGAGGGTTTGCGTTTTAGGGCCCGACATTTTAAATAGAAGCGCACTCTTTCTTGCTTTCTGCTCGCAGCACTTTTTCTTCTTCAACAAGTACCTTGCTGGCTCCAGCAAACCCTCCGGCTCCAATGCATTGACGACGGCCGGGTCAACTCGTATGTCTTAGCATGCCGCCTAAGAATCATTTAGGCCCTCCGACTGCGATGCAGCGACGATGACGATGACCGGCGTGATGTACGGAATTGCAAATCTGCTGATCTTGAGTGTGGACTCAAGTGTCCAGATTGCCAGTTCCATTCACATCAGACAGATCTGGGTGGATCACAGGCCACATTCTTCGTGATCTGATAAATGGCGGTCGAATAACACGTTCATTTGAGGATGGCCTTTTCTCCACCCTGACGAATTGAACCTGATGATGACGAGAATCCCATATGGATTAATGACCGTCCTCACGGCTGGATTGATAGTGACGGTTTCCCATTGATGACGCTGCCCCTGAAGGACCGGACCGTTCCCTGGATTGAATGCACAGCATTTCACGTCAACAACGCTGAAACATGGCATGTTCGACCGGTTGGCCAGTCTGGAGAAAGACTCACGATGTTCTTGATTGTGCCGACACATCAGGACAGGTGCACAAGATTCCAGGAACACAAGAGAACAAGCAAGCAATAAATACCTGACAAGTATCGGACTTATCAGTCACCAAACACTTGCTTTTCTCATTCGGATACTTACGGATTACTACGACCTAGATCCTCAAACAAAATCACCAGAGCTCCTCCTCGACGCGGAAATCCACGGCGGAAACCTCCGTCCGCCTCGGTCCAGACTCTCAGGCCTCCGTGCATATCCGCCGCATTCTGTACGACGCCATCTTCGTTCGCACAGGACGGAGGAAAAGGAGGGGATATATAAGCCCAATGCATGATGCATGCCTCAACGGCGTATCTTCTGCTCGCTCTTCCAGCTAGCTAGCTCAGCGGCGAATGTCTCTCTCTCCAGCATATGTCGTGGCGTATGTGCGGTGGTTTTCAGAGGAGTATCTCCCACCCAGACAACGCAAGCACTGGGGGTTCGACCCTGCGTCTGGTCATTACCAGTCGTGTGTAAAGGCTCGTTTGACACCCGATGAATCAGCCCGAAAGAAAAGCTTGGATTCACAAGGCCCGCGAAGTCGGGTGGCAGGTCATTTGTGCGTGTGCCCTCAGCCCAGTGTGGGGTGTTGTGAAGAGAGATTCGTCCAAGAAGTTTGAGGCGGTTGACGGTAGTCGGTGCGTCGTTTTTTTGTTTCCTTCTTTTCGAGGTGCAGATTCATCTGCGATGAATTACCCCTTCTTCGTATTCTTCAAGTTCGTGTTGTTGAAAGTCAGAGGTAGAGACCGGGATACATACTACATTTGTATCTCCTGGTTTGAGGCCTAACCTTCAGGTCTGGTGATGTCCTTTCTCCCTATTTGCACGATATGAGAGTGAAGCGTTTGTATTGGTCGAGACAGTTCCGGAGATCTACATGTAGTCTCGGAGACAATAATCGGGGTCAAGATCCTCGCTCTCGTGGGTTTGATTTGCATTTCACTGAGACAATGCACACGCGTTGTTTCGCAACAGAAGGCATGGCAAGGCAACATGTCTCGATGAACCACATCCCCAGGAGGCGTTGGGTTTAGCAAGTTTCAGGACCGAAACAACACTAAACATGGATTTGCAATTAGCATGTCACGGAAGGGGGTGGGCGTATGGATGCTCGGTATGAGATATCGCGAAGTCTCCCGTTGCCGAAGGAGCCGTGCGGCTACCCCAAGATATGTCGGCAATCCACGCGGCCCGTCACGCGACTATAATCTTGGGGTTCCCAAATGCACAGTCTTTTCATCTGATTATTCTACATTTTGCAAGGACACTATACACCTTGCGCCGTTCAATTCCACGGCCAGTTGAATGATGGCACCGTGTGTTGGTTAGCCTCTTGCCTGAGGTCTTTTAGGAAAGTACACAAGACGAACAGTCCTACCAAGATCACAACCTTCTGCTTGCATCGTTGAGCATAAATATCTCTGTATGATCTGACCACCACCAAGACGAAAGACGGATGCATATAAGATACGAACCAGACACTACGAGAGTGGAAACGACGCTGCCGTGTCACCCATCTGAGCCCGCATCGCACGTTTATTGCGCATTTTGTAAAACCCGAGTGCCTCTGATGGGCTGAGACTACAAGCCTCAAGGCCTACCCAACGGACGGTGACGAATGAGAATTCGTAGAGGCTCCCTGAAGAGAGACAGTTGGGAAGACCATGCGCATATACTTCTACCTCGGATTTCCATGGGTCTGGCGCAGATCCCGAACAAACGGGACGACCACACGCCAGCATGTCTCAGTCGAGACCAGCCATTGCGTATTCAGACCACATGCTCCAACGGTGTCACACAACCTACCTCGACGGGGAAGAAAACGACAGCGATTTACGATACTATAAATACGAAATAGGACTTCCATCATGCACTGGCGTTGAGTACCTCCATGCCTGCTGATTTCCTCATCCCGCGGAAAAGCGGTCGTCCCACGCTCAGCCTTCCTACGCTGGTTACTCTCTACTGGGGCTCGGTGGCTTTGAGTATCTTCTCTCACGCCGTGGCTGTGTCTCTGCAGGACTAATGTCGGTAGATTTTAAGGAGGCCATCCTGGGAGTAACATGGGCCCTGACCATCATATCCCTCGCCGCGGTAGTAACCCGATTCTACCTGCGAAGAAAATTCCAGATCCCTATCTCGTTGGATGACTGGCTTATATTCGTCGCGGAGTTCTTACAATGTGTCTATCAAGCCGTCATCACCAAGGCGTGCACGACAGGGCTGGGAAGACCGTTGGTAGCACTTCAGGCGTCGGATATCATCGAGACGAACAAGTGGGGTTGGATATCTACGCCATTTTCCATCGCAGTCTCGGTGATTGCGAGGATCTCGATCACGATCTTGCTGATCCACATGTTTGGAACGAGACGCTGGTTTACGTGGTCCATGATAATTTCTATAGTGATCATTACGCTGCTCGGTGTTACCAATGTCATTCTCATCTGGGCCATGTGCAGCCCCCCTGAGGCCTTGTGGGATACGTCGATCAAAGGGATGAGATGTCTGGATTTCCGCGTTCATGAATATTTAACTCTATCCTTACAAGGTGAGTTGTTACAAGCATAGACTACTTGATTCTCTGTTGAATTAACACGAAATCTGGGCAGTACTACTTTCCCTGTCGGATGTCCTCTACGTGGTCTTGCCCGTCACGTTCATTTACAAACGCAACTTGGCAACCCGTCAGAAAGTAGGCCTCGCCATCCTGCTTGGTCTCTCTCTCCTTACCGCAGCTGCCGCAGTCTCAAAGGTGGTCATCAACATCACATTCTCGAATATCGATCCTACTACGAATGCATCGCGACTCTTTACGCTATTCGGCATCATGTCTCTCATCACCTCAGTCGAGCAAGCCCTTGTCATCACACTCGGCTGCGTACCAGCGCTCCGGTCCATCGAGATGCCATCCCTGCGCGTGATCTCGGACTGGGTATTTACCAAACACTCTTCCACAACGAAAGGATCGTCCGCATCAAGACATAAAAATACAAGACAGAGTGGTCCGTACCAGGACATGGAACTCAGACCCTACGACACCTCAGGAGAACGCATCGTCCCCCTTCACTCTATCACGAAAGTCCAGACGGCCGCTGGTGTATATGCGAATGGGCTGGGGAATCATATTCATAGGACGGATGATTTTACCGTTACGTATAATGATGAGATTAGCATCAAGGGGATGTCTGTATTTTAGGGAGGGTTCTATTGAGGTTACCGGCGTTATTTGCCGTTGTATATTTGATAAAGAATCGTAAATATGGATCTCCAGTAGACAATGAGATGGGTAAAAGGTTTCGTTTTGCTAGGCCGGACGTCAGTCGCCCCTCACTGTCTCCTAATCCTATTCCCTTACACCTTTTTCACGGGATCACAGTAATGCGACAATATCATTGAATATTAGTAGCCGAGCTGACTTACACACACCAGCATCGACAATATAACCCCATTATCTCAAGTCCGAGTTCGAGTCTGACTCCCGTGGCTGCTCCGGCCGATGTATTCGGGATCTCTGGACAGACCAGATGAGATAGGGAGAACTCATGACTATCGCATACGGTCGCATAACACATTGAGGTCTCCCAGACTCGCTACCATCCGGTATATGCGATAATTAGAGACGTCGTTATTGGTTCCCAACGCATCTACACCATACACCACAGTCCTCGGGTCCCCAATCGTCTCCGCATATCTTGGCTGCGAACCTATGTCCATCTCGTGACGAACCAGTACGACCTTGAACCTGAACCTCTTTATTAATTCCCCGATGTATGAGAATTTTAAGTACATTTCTGGGATTCCATTCATCGTGCTTAGGGGTGAGGGCGTACATGGCGTCACGCTGCAGACTTACGTTGACTTGTAGATACCATAGTCTGGTTCAGGAACACATTCATGAAAGACTGATGTGATAGGGCTGTTATATGGAAAAATAGACTTCAGACGCAGAACTCATTTTGTTCCGATAAAGGGGTACAGGAAGGAACGGTCAATACATGTCAAGTTATAGGCCATTCAGCGACTATAGTATGCCGCCGATCTAGCGCAAACCATCCCCTGGGATGTTCAGCTCAGAGACACAGTTTCACATGACTCACGATACGGTATTATTCACCCCGGAATCCTCGTGTCCTCCCTTCTTTCACGGAACTCAATCCTCACCCTCGAATCCGGGCGGCACGATCCATTTTCCCTAACATACCGCCTCGGTCCATCCCCTCCCGGCGGTATCCGAAACTCATAATTCAGCAACAAATAAACCAACGCGACCTTCAGCGTATTATCCGCAAACGCGCGTCCCGGACAAGCTTGTGAACCGTCTCCCCAACCGGGATTATCAACCCCCAGACTGGTGAATTGATGCTGGTCCTCTTGACCCGGGATTTCTCGTAATTTGTAGAAGCGCATGGGATCGAAGACGTCCGGGTCTTTCCAGAGTTTCTCGGATCGCGGGATCTGATGGACGTCGACGGCGATATTCGCGCCGGCCGGTAGTTCGGGGCCGATGGAGAGTTGGACGGGGGTGCGGAGTTGGCGGTGGAGGGCCACTTCGACCGTATATCCAATATCAGTGATTGTGAACTACAACGAGTGAAGTGACAAGATCAAAAAAGGGGCACATACAATCTCCAGTTGGATACCACCTAACACACTCGCGCAAAACACTATCCAACATCCTCAACTCATTCAAATTCATCAACCATACTTTCCCCTTACCCCTAATCTCCCCCCTCAACACCTCACAAAGCCCCGGCCGCACACCCAACTCCCCCACAACAAAACAAAACAAATCCGCCATCTTCGCCGTAGCCTCAACCAACGTCCGGATAAAATCATGCGCGACCTGCGCCGCATTCCTTTCCTCGCGCTTATACCGCCCCATCAACCACGCCGTAACCGGGAACCTCTTCCCGGGGGACGCACGTGTTAGTTCCCGGATCTGGTCCTCGTTGATACTCGCCGCTTCGTACGCGCGTAAGTCCCGTTTTATCATGGGATAGAGGAGGAACCGCATGTACCAGTATAGTATCCACGCCGGTAAGAAGACGAGGGGACGCCATACAGACCCTGACATCATAACGCCGACATCAACACACCTGCTCAACCCCCACACAACCCCCCGCCAGCGCGTATCCATGCCGCCCAAAAGACCAACAGCATTCATCGTGGATATAATATCCCTCAACGTCCCCATGCGGAAGGACCTCCACTCAGTACATTTACCAAGCGCCCTCTTCGTCGCAAATTTCGCAGTTTGATATTGCGCCTGCGTGCGCACGGGTATAGCGTTCGTCAGATCCGTCCCGAGACAGCGATGCAAGGCAGTACTTCCCTCGCCGAAAAGGACATGTTTAACGAATGCCGTAGCCTTTGGGAGATGTTTGATCTCATCCCACATTGAGGGCGGGAAGACGATATATTCGGATCCGGCGTGGTTGAGTAGGAATGGGGACTCGGATGCTTCGTCTAGTAGGGCCGTGTAGTTTTCGTCTTTTGGGAGCTTGATGATGGGTAGGCCGAGGTATCGGAGGGATTGGCGTTTTGTGCGGATGTGGTTTGTGAGGGTGATTATGAGGATTGAGATGGTGAGGCCGATGAGTTTCTTGATGGGAAGATCGACCAAGATGAGGGTTACGTCGTGGAACAAGTTTCTAAGGAACTCCCATATGCCAAGTCGTATGGGAGCCATCGCATTGCGAGTCTGATCCCAAAATTCATCATAAAGCGCCATGATGGCAGTGTCTCTACAATATCAGTAGCCGAGACAGATGGTTGGGTTTCAAAAGTTGGTCATGCAAGTATTACGTCTGTGTCCCTTAAAGACTGTGGACGACTGAGGATGTTTTCCCACGTATGACAAGTCAGGGAGAGCGTGAGGAGACAACAAAAGACGAATCAGATACTATTCACGGAGTTACATCCTGCCCAACAATCACGAGCCAAGCTTCCCATTGTATCGAGTGCAGTCAATTCGTCCCTCCGTTAAGTATGCGGCGCCGAGCCACGGTATCTCACAAAGGGGCCCAATAACGAAACATTCACTACGTACATGCTGCTCAGTGATTTCCCATTGGATCTAGAACTGAACCCTTGAGTCCGGCATATATGCCGTCGATCATACTGCTACGCAGGTCCTGGATGACTCGACAAAGCAAAAGAAGAGCAACAATTCTTACTGGACCAGACCTCCATCACCCCGGAACGCCATACCATAAAGCAACTCTTCATGAATCATTCATCATTGAGACCGGCCTTGGTGCGAAGGATTTCCATAATCTCCTCACTCGCATCACGGCCGACTCTAACACTGCGCGGAGTCGCCATGAATCCGGCGTATCTAAAAATGTCAGCTCTCCTGGACAATCAATCATTACAAAGCAGTAGGAAACAGATACTTACTCGAGCAGGGTGTCGTTGGCCCAGAGTTTGCCCTGGCTTTCGGGGCCCAGACCGGTCGCGCTCACAAGTGTACGGCTGCCGTGCTCTGGGTTTCTTCCGCAGATGAGCTTCCATGGGACCATCAGGAGGCGTGCCCACCACGGATAGTCCCGATGGAGGTCGGTTCCACGGCACATACCAGGGCAGCTGCAATTGACAATGATATTAGGATCGATCCGCTGGCACTTAGCCGCAAATGCCTCGACAAAGTATCGCTGGGCGAGCTTGACGAGATAGTATTGCGAGATATGATCGAACCGGGTCGCGTCATTGATGCGCTCAATCAGAGACTGGCCCTCTGGAATCCATTCTCCGAGAACATCCTGGGTCGCTGCGCTGTTGACAAAGGAGATGTGCGGGATTCTTCCCGCCGCGGCCGTCTTCTGCAGCATGCTGACCAACAAAATAGCCAACAATCCAGTTGATAGAACATTGATCTGGAAGGCGTTCTCGAATCCCTCAGCGCCGACAGTGAACTTGGGCGACATAACGCCGGCACAGAGCAGGACGACATTGAGCCCAGGAATATTCACATTGATGTCATGCGCGAATTCCCATACCGCTGAGAATGTGGATAGGTCGAGGGTCTTGACGATGATGTTGCAGTCAGCTGGATCTTTGAGATGGCGCATAATCTTGGCTTTTGCCGCCTCTCCTTTCTCGACAGTCCGTACTGCGAGAATCAACGTGCTGGCTCCTAGCTGGGCATATTTGAGGGCGGCCTGGTATCCCACGCCGGTGTTCGCGCCTGTGACGAGAACCGTGCTGCCCCTGAAGCAGAGATGCGTCGGATCCGCGGGCGGATGGCGCGCATCCCAGAACTGGTCGGTCAGCGCTGGTGGCGGCATGGCGAGTGTTCTCGATTCCGATGGTGTATCAGAAAAGGATGTGTGGGAGATGGCAGGTCGGGATGGTAAATAGAATGGTTAGACAGAGTCATTGGGTGAGAGCTGGAGCTGACTGATCAGTCATCCAGATCGATAAAGGAAGGCACGCACAAGTACACGTCGGAGGAAGGACCGATGGACCACGAGTGGAAGGAGCTGGACGAATGGCAGGCACGTTCCCCTTGAGCTTGGAAACCCACGGTGGCACCTTCTTGCACACCCCGGCGGCGAGATTGGCCGATGCATTCTCCCTTTTCGTTCACGGCGGAGTCCTTTCGTGTTCAGCTGCACTCTAACACATACACACCTCGGCAGTTACAATGGAACCAACGGGACGACAAGCCCTATGATAAGCCGGAGATCCTTGACAGAAACAAACAATTCACCTGGTGACTGCAGCATGCCGTGACACTCACCAACTCATCAAGTGTATAATTGTGCGTCACTGCGTGAAGCGTTGCCGATGATGCGCAGCTCCCCAGCCTTGACTCACCCTATCCCTCCACGCACCCCGACTGGCTCGTGCAAGGTATCTCTGACAACACGGCGTCACACAAGCAGGGTCGTCGGACTGGGGTGATATAGAGCCACTCCGGGCGTATGGGCGATGTTTTTCGATATGATCGTCGTGGTCATCGTTGAATTTGGAGCCATCACGGTCGCAATAGGGACGGGAGACAGGATCTTCTTGATGGTTGAGTGCCATTTCGAACACAGTGATGGAACTCTCTGATAAGCAGTTTTCTATCATTGCGAGAAAGGAGTTATTCTAATCTTCAAACATGATTTGCTTTCCCTGAGACTACGTCGCGACAGGATATCGACGAGTGTCGTTGCCGCTGGCGTGGATTTCGTCTCTCACGGGTCAGATGGCAAGCATTGGGACGATATCCGAATGCGACATCTCTGGTATCATTATAGCCAGCGACTTAGACGTTCCAACAGGGAGGTTCTGACCCAGAGATCGAGTTGCTGGAGCCATTCCGGGCATCACCTCGCTTTTCCCTGAGACCGGCGCTTTTCTTGAGTACGTGTGCGCTCACGCCGACTTCACCTTGCTTCTCCTGGGACTATGCCATTCGAAACCGGCGCAACGTTGAGGCAATAATTGTCTGTTGACGGCATATATGCTCTTCCGGTCTCTGTAGCTGCCTGGACATTCGGATTCCCGTACCGCGAAGCCGGAATATCTGCGAAACCACATCGTGAAAACATGAAATTAGGACCGTTCCATGAACGCTTTAGACAAGGAAATCCATCGAGTCCGAGTTCGTGCTCGCGCATGCCTGGTTGGGCAAAGATAACGGTTAAAGGAGCGATATATCGTCAAAGGGGATCTGGATCTCTTCTCCTATGGCAAGACTTGGTCAGCATGCATCCAGCGGATGTTGGAAAGGTGAGCATCGTTATTCAGCACATGCTGATAACTCCTTTGACTGCTTCAGCTTGCTCGCTTGAAAGATAGACTCTTCACTCAAGAGTTGGCTTCCGGTTAGGTTCGAGGTACGACTCGCACACTTACAGCGTCTGGAGGTGAACTTTCTCGATCTCTCACATTGTTCCGCATTCGTCGAATACATGAGTGTTCATGTTGAGAGTCAACGCACACTCAGATCCGACGCTCTTCTCACAAGCTCATACTGTCTGCTAATATAGCAATCAGGAAAGCAACATCTTTTCTCATCCGGAGGCTCAGCTGCTCTTCAAATTGGCCATCATTTGTTTATCGGCATGTGGTTTATATACTCCTGCCATTGCGGCCTGCATGTCGATGATTGTGGCCTATCCCGTCCTCACACGTATGCGAAAGCATCGCGTATGGTGGAATACCACTGCCGACAGACCCGATCCATTCAATTGTAACACTGCCGCGATGTGGTTCTCCATTTATGGAAAGAGTGGAAAATATGTTGAATCGACGCCCGACTTATCTCAAGCAGTCAATACCCAACCATTGATCTGTCTAGGTGCTCTTCTAATTAAAACACCGCATAACTGCGGAGCCAACTTGTAGAAGATGAAAGAAGAAGTGGCTGTGAGAATGAAAACATTCGCTAGACTCAATTCGTAAACAACGGCCGTGGGGCTGGCCAGCCAACCATCCGATTTGATCTCACCCACGAATGGCGATCTGCATACAGTTACTTGTACATTTCAGCCCAGATTTGGGGCAAGTCGTTTCTCAACTTCGAAAACGCGACGCAGCTGGCAGCAGGCAGCAAGCAGGCTGGATAATGCTGTGCATTTTTCCTGCAAGTTGGGCGCCTGTTTGAAACGAGTCGTCGAGCAAGGCGGATTTAAAAGAGAGTGAGCGGCATGGCAATGTCACGCATGAAAATAAAGACGATCACGATTTTCTGATAGATTTCATTACTTCTTTTTTACATCCCTGCATTTCTTTTCTCGAGATTACTTTTTCCTTGCTGTTGTCGAAAATGCCAAATCCTTGTACAAACCTCGAGGTCCATGAGTGGAAGATCACCGGTGAGTGAGTCCTACATCCAAATTACGAGCCATCGTTGACGAATGGAAAAAACAGCTCAAGCCAGATACAGCAAATATGTAGACTTACATACAGCTCTGGCGCATCAACCCCCTCGACCAAAGATCCTAGAATCAAACGACACAAACGTGACCCTCGTGTGAGTCGTTCTCTCCAGCTGAGAAACGTGAGAACGCACTCGCTAACGATGGGTTTTTGGAAAAGCTTTGCGAAGGCTACCGCGATTCGGAATTGTCCTCAATGCAGAACGCATCTCATCCAGAAATATGACATGCCAAAAGAATGGTGGACGGACGCCAGCCGGAAATCTAATGGATATTTCGGCTGTCGCGTCCTCGCCGGACATATAGGTGAGTCGGACACTCTGATGCTGGGCACGGGCAGAAACTAAACAGGGGGACCCTTTAGCAACATGGACATATTTCGAGATGAAGCAGCTTAAAGAGGGGCAGGCGTATGACTGGTATAAGTTGAACATCTTCATACGCTGGGAGAGGACAACGCGCCGAACCATCGTGTTCGCATTCGATACCGCCAAGGAGGTCAAAGACAATCTCCTGGAACAGCTCGACGCCCTCAACCCCGACAATCTCGCCACCCCGTTCTGGTTCTACCCGCACGTCGTAGGCGAAGTCGCGCGCATCCAGGAACGCGCCGTCTGGGCCATCCGCGACTGCATCCGCCAGGTCGAGACGCAGGAGAAGGCCCACGGCCGGCCGGAGCCGAACTACCGACAATTCAACGACATCGCGCGGCACGGCATCCACGTCACCGAGACGCTGGACGTCGCGGTCGAGACGATGCAGCGCATGCTGGTGCGCCACGAGGGGCTGCTGCGGCAAACGGTGGCCCTGGGCCTGAAGGACCTGGACGGGCAGGAGACGCATTCGCAGCTGCAGTACTACGAGAGCTTCATCAGCAGCATGCGACACCGCGCCATCGCGAACGATAAGAGACTCGCGAACGAGATCCAACTCGCGTTCAACACGGTCGCGCAGCATGATGCGAATACATCTGTGAAAGTCGCCGTGATCGCGCTCATCTTCCTGCCGCCGACGTTCGTCTCGGCGATTTTCAGCATGACGTTTTTCAATTTCAGTCCGGATTCCGGGTGGCAGATGTCGTCGAAGTTCTGGCTGTATTGGGCGGTTGCGGTGCCGATTACGGTTGCGACGGGCTTTGGGTGGTGGTATGTGCAGAACTATGGGCTTTCGCATGTCTTGCTGTTTTGGGAGAGGATTTGTGCGATGCGCGTTGCGAGGAAGAAGCAGAATACGATATATAGACGTGATGTTGAGTTGGCTCGGGTGGGTGCATGATTTGGTAGAATAGATGGCGTGGCATAGCGAGGTTGGTTGGATGATTAGAATATAATGAATTTGGTCTACCTGTGTCTCGGTATTGCTGCAGACTTTAATCCTCGACTTCAAGAACGACTGCGATTCGTTGGGTGACTCTCGACTGAGCCAACATCGCGATCTCGTCGTAGGCACGAAAGTTTTGATTCCGGTCGCCCCTATTTCCCACCCCCCTCCCTCCCCAAATAAAACCCCTCCACATCCTCCACAACCTGTCGTCCCTTCCACCTCGCCATAGCACTCTGCCCCTGAATACGAAACGAATACGAAATCCAATGCGGCACAGCCCCCAAAAACGAAAAGACCCGTCCAAACATGGGGGTAATGACCTGTCCGCTCCGTCTCGTGAAGATCTGCCGACAGATGGCGTCGGCGACGGACTCGGGCTCGAGCGGTGGCGTCAGGAAGGAGGAGCCGTTGTCGAAGCCGGTGAAGAGGGGCGTTTTCGTGTAGCCCGGGTTGATGACGATGGTGCGGACTTTGGGGGCGTTGTAGCGTGTTTTTAGTTCCGCCGAGAGGCCCTCGTGGAAAGCGAGGGAGGAGGCTTTGGACATGGCGTAGTCTACCACTGTGGTATTTGTTAGTATGAGGGGAGTGATAGGAGAGAATGTCTTACTGTTTGGTACGGGGAGCCATGAGGCATAACTTGCTATCGTCACGACCATGCCGTGATTCCGCCGTATCATGGACGGTAAGAATGCTTGCACGGTTCTGTAATGCGCGAAGGTATTCACGTCGAATGTGAATTGGAGGTCCTTTTCGCCGGTTTCTAAGATCGTCTTGCCGCGCGCTACGCCGGCGTTGTTGATTAAAATTGTGGGCTCACCTACGCGAGCACGGATTTGCTTTGCTACCTCGGCTACGTTGGCTGAGGATGTGATATCGCATTTGAAGTAGTAAACACTCGGGCCTGTAACTATGTGAGATGATATTCTGGTTTTCGAAAGGGGTGACCTACCTGCTTCGAATGTCATCGGTTGGATATCCAGCACGACAACTTTGATCCCTTTCTCAGCGAGCAGTCTGACAACATGGCCTCCAATCACGCCCGCTCCGCCGGTGATCACGGCAATCTCATTCGGCCAGTCATACTTGTCGCTAGTCCAACTATTTTCCACACCATCAGACAGCGTCCTGCTGACAAAGCTGGCTAGACCGAAGTAGAAGAGGGTCTTGAAGTGAGAAAAAGCGGTAGGATGAAGTGTCGTGAAGGTTTCGCCCCTGTTCGTGAATTTGGCCAGGAGGAACGCAGGCACCAGAAACACCGGGTTCATCACGGTGCGGCTGATGAGAGTCAGCAATGGATCTGCCGTGAAGCCCTCACGGGGGAGGAGTCCGTTATGGAGGGGCATCGTGAGTAGTGTCGAGTCAGGAATGTTGTTGTGTAGATCCGTGAGTCTTGAGATGAAGCCGGCACTCCGTACTCGCCTGGTCTAATACTAGGGGAACGGGACGAGTACGGCACTCAGATCCCCCGGACCGCCATTTCACTACGTCACGCGAGGAACTCCTGACACGAGGTCACCCGACCCGACCACTGGCTAGGGAGAAGCTTGCTTAGCCTAATAGTGGGCTCCGGAGCTCCTGGCTCCTGCATGCTGCATCTAAATTCGTTGCCGAGGCGGGAACGCGGAGGTGGTGTTAGGAGGGATATTGATCTGCCGATGCTACTATCTTGGCGGAGGTAAGAGCAAGCCGGTTAGTATTTCCGTTCGGATTCTGCTGCACACATCTATGTTATTTCGTAGCGATGACGGAATACACGGGAATCGATTGCACGGTAGCGAATTGAGATTCGGTATAGCATCTACCGAATGCCTGACTTCCTTAGGAATCAGGAGAAAGACACCGCTACTTATCCATGTGACCCGAGGGGGCGGATATGCTAGTATAGAGGAGCCCCTGGGGTTGCAGACAGCAAACAGAATGACAACCAAAGTTATAGTATCGTTGGGATACTTCCAATTGTTGATGAAGACCTCGTTCGTAAGGAACAGTGAAATCATATCCGTTCGGTCGACTAAGTGCACGGTCTTTCATGACGGAGTTGCTCCAATTTTAGCATCAAAACGTCTGAGTCCGGAGAGTCTTGATTTCTGTGGAGTCAGTCTAGATTTCGAGCTTTGATGTTTTTCTGTTAGAGATTATCTTGGTCATAACCAGTTGGATGATGAAGTTCTTGATTTCATGTTGCGATTTGCTGGCTTGATGACCGTTCATATTTGTGACAACACAGAGTAGGCAGGTAGATATCCGGACATCGTACGATATGAATCGCATCGACCGTTTAGGGGCGATCTTGATAGTGTTTTGTCAAAAGTGTACCTTTCTTGATTTGATGATTCTCCGGGTTTCCGAGATTTCCGGAAGACTTCGCCGAGTAGAACGATCGGTCTTCGAAGCTGTCAACCGCTGCCGGGCAACTATGCTATGATTACAACAGTATTAATACATTAAAACTAGTATCTTCAAGAAGGGGTCGCAAGATCGACGTATCAGAGAGCCAGATGCAATGCGGCGAGCGTCATGAATCCAACGGCGGCGGGCCTCCAGTCGGCCATCATCGATCCAGCACCACTGCCCGCGTCACCGCCAGCTGACTGCTGGATCATCGTCGCATCGCCTGGCGCAAAGAGAACTCCAATGCTATCCGCAGTTGCAGCATCAATCTCCTTCTCAGAGAGTAGCGGATTGTTGATTGAGTCGCAGTCCGGATTGTTTCCGGTAGATGGAATCGAGTTCGTGACTGAAATAGGGACATCAAAGATGGTATAGTGATCGTCACCATTCAGACGGAAGTTTTGGCGAATAGAGATCTAGTCAAGATCGTCAGCGACCATTCTGTCATATCAAGTACTAACGCTTTGAGTAGACCAACATTGTAATTTCCACGATCGCTGTCGGGGGTGGGCTGGCCGTCGCCAACCAAGCAGTCTGGCCAAGTCCATTTCACATGCTTGACAGTAGATCCTGGCTCGGAGAGCATGATGTCGCCTAGAGTGGCGTTGTTCTCAGAGGCCGTTCCATTCGTGATGGTGAAGTTTCTCCCCGTGTCACGGCTGTAGAGAAAGATGTTGATGTTGTGAATCAAACTAGGGCTGTCCGGGTCGTATGGAGGCAGATTCAGCTTGCCATCAGCCGACACATCTAATGCGATCTCGATTGCGTCTATCCATCATGAGATATTAGGTCCTACCATTCTACTTTCTTTGTTGTCGACGTCGATCTAGACGATTAGGACTACACACCTCCGCCCATAGGCGTTCCTGGCTGGGGAGAATCGAGAATCGCGAAGCCTGGGGTGAAGATTTGGCCATTCGAGGTGACAAAATCAGCCGCGAAGGTCGATCCCATAAACAGGGGGTATAAAAACGTGAGACCGCCGTAGGACTTCATTATTGATGAGATATTCTGTTGCGCTGAACGTATGTAGTGATAGTAGCAGACTAGGGACCTATATTCCGGACAAACAAAGTCGAGAAAAATGAGAAAAATATATAAATCCTACTATCAGCCTACAAAGACAGGGTCGGCGATGTCCTCATATAGCAATTCAAGAATGGCCAAAAATCGCTCCCCCTTTCGGGGATAATCTCTCTTCACTTGCGGTTTCATGGCCAACAACTCGAAGACACCGTTCATAAATGAGACGCGTAGGGGTGATTTTAACTAGGGAAGGTAAAACCAGGGGGTATCAGAGGAATCAAGAGGATTCTCGGCCCTGTAACTCCGGATTGTGAATTGCCTCGCGAGCCGCTTACCCACCCGAGAGACTTCAAGGTGAGCCGGTGTGGATGAAGATGGACAACTTCGATTGTTGTGCCAGGAGAGCCGACGTTCCGTAATTGCGCGGTAGCAGCCGTCGAGCATCGGTGTTTCAGGAAGTTTAGCCCCTGGATATCTTCATAAGATACCCCGAAATAGACATCTCTCTTGAGTATTGCATGTCGTAGTAGAATAGCACAGCCACAGTCTGGATTAAGTCATCAGCCACATCTGCCCACCTACACCTGCTGCACGCGCAATGGAAAGCTCTTGGAGACGTGACAGCTCTTGGCGGCGTTGGCGCTCATCATCAAGGCCATCCCGGTGGGTTAATTGAGTCGCCATGCAGACCTTTCGCAGATCACTTCCACTCCTCCA
Source organism: Xylariaceae sp. X3-2 (assembly GCA_028637685.1). Classification (NCBI taxonomy): domain Eukaryota; kingdom Fungi; phylum Ascomycota; class Sordariomycetes; order Xylariales; family Xylariaceae; species Xylariaceae sp. X3-2. Next base: position 190,233 of record JAJFDI010000032.1, read on the forward strand.
GCGGTGGGATGTCCATCGCCGGACTCTCAATGTCTGCCGAACCCACCTCTCCCGGCATGGCGCATCCTTCTCGACTTCCGGAAGAGTATCTCAATCGTATGCTAGCGGGAGCCTGGCTGGTTTGAAGGAGATTCTCAAGGTCTCTGAGGAGGTAGCTGATGCCGTGGCTACCAACAAGCCTGTGGTTGCCCTTGAGTCTACCATCTATACTCATGGAGCCCACGACACCGACCTCGGTCTTGAGAACATCGTTCGGAAGAATGGTGGTGTTCCCGCCGTTGTGGGCATCCTGGATGGTGTCCCCACGGTTGGGCTCACGCCCGAAGAAATCAACCGCATGGTTGAGGGCTCGCCAAAGAAGGCGTCCCGACGAGATCTTGCCTATCTTGTTGGATCGGTATGTCCAAGCATTGAAATACACCGAAATATCCCAGTATAGCACATTAACCACTGGCTTTTCTTTCTCTCAAGGGCATGATTGGTAAGAAAATTAATGGCGGAACAACCATTGCAGGTACCATGGTTCTCGGAAGACTTGCTGGCATTCGAGTCTTCGGAACCGGTGGTCTCGGCGGTGTTCATCGAGGTGGTCACGTGTCTTTCGATATCAGTGCTGATCTCACGGAACTCGGAAGGACGCGCATGGCGGTAGTCTGTAGTGGTAGCAAAGGATTCTTGGACATCCCCAAGACCCTGGAATACTTAGAAACCCAGGGTGTGCTCGTCTCGACATTCGCGGACGGCAAGACGGGCAATGTCGACTTCCCGGCCTTTTGGGCGAGGGAAAGCGGCATCAAGAGTCCTTTTGTGATCCAAGATGAGGAGCACGCTGCCGCCATAATCTTGGCACAAGAAAAGCTAAATATCGAGACAGGTCTCTTATTTGCTAACCCCATTCCTAAGGAGTACGAGATACCCGGAGCAGAGATGGCGGACATCATCGAGCAAGCTGTACGAGAATCAAACGAACAGGGCGCGGGCGGCAACGAGAACACGCCTTTCATTCTGAAGAGGATCCGGGAGCTCACCAACGGCAAGGCCGTCGTTGCGAATGTAGCTTTGGTGCAGTCAAACGTGGAGCGAGCTGCCAAGATCGCTGAGAGCTTGTCCAGACTTATCTCCGAGGGTCCATCGGCGTTTCAAAGACCGTGAGCTATGAGCTCTTCCCATGTCCTCATCGCACTGATCTGACGAATGGTAAATAGGGTGAAGAGGTGGTCTGGATTTGAATCAACTGGAAATGTAGCTTCACCGACACAAAAAGTAACAAAGCCCATGGAGGTATGGAACTTTTCCATGATACCACAGAACATACAAAAACTTCATTCAAATGCCACAGCACTCTTGCCTTTAAAACACACCTTAGGATACGTAGATTGACTCTCATAGGTAACCTCTCAAGCAGACATTCTCGTCGCCGGATCTGTCGCTGTAGACTTAAGCTGCGACTACACTAACTTGAATGCGCCCGAGAACCCCTTACCCCAACTCCATACCTCGAACCCGTCGCAGATCAACCAGTCAATAGGAGGTGTCGGTCACAACGTGGCGCTTGCAGCTCACAGGGTAAACAGTCAGGCAAAAGTGCGCCTTTGCACGATGGTTGGCCAGGATCTGTGAGTTCTCCCGCTGCAACTAGAAAGCTCTACTAACTCTTCTGTCAAAGTGCCGGTTCTACTGTTTTGGCCTCGCTCAAGTCATGCGGAATGGATACCTCATGCGTCAAACAACTAAGTCCCGATGAGAACCCTGGTAGCCGTACCGCGCAATACGTCTCGGTCAATGATGCCAACAAGCACCTCGTGCTTGCTATGGCGGATATGGACATCTTCACAAACCAATCCTTCTCACCTTCTTGGGCTTCCGTCGTCAAGTCGTCGGCTCCGAAATGGCTCGTAGTCGATGGAAACTGGAAAGCCCGTGATATCCGATCATGGGTTCAAACCGGAAAGCAAAACGCAGCAAAGGTTGCCTTCGAGCCTGTCTCAAAGGTCAAAGCCGAACGGATGTTCTGTGGCAAAGAAGGACCTGAAAGCCTGGGAGTATTCCCTAACGCCTCCGTCGATCTCACAACTCCCAATCAGTATGAATTGGCCTCCATGCACACTGCTGCTCAAAACAACGAATACCTTGACGACCCGAGATGGTGGTCTATTATCGACGCGTTTGGCATGAGAGGCGCCAGAGACCGCTTCGTCAAACTCACTTCCGCCGCGATGACTGACGCTGGCATCCCGCAACAGATGGTCCAGCTACTGCCCTTCATCCCAACTATCATCGCCAAGATGGGAAGCGACGGTGCATTACTGGCAACCATTCTCAGAAAAGATGACCCGATCCTGCACGATATCGCACACAAACCATACATCCTCTCAAGGTGTACCAATGACCACCCGGATGTCGGAGGTGTGTACATGAGAATGTTCCCAGCTGTTGAACAGGTAGCAGACGTGGTTTCTGTCAACGGTATCGGTGATACCTTCTTGGGAACACTCGTCGCTGGCTTGGCTCAGGGAGGAAAGATTCACAACTTGGTCGACGTGGCTCAGAAAGCGGCTGTCATGACCCTGAGGAGTCCTCAGTCTGTTAGCCACAGACTGGGCTCTTTGGAGAGCGAGCTCATTGCTGCTTCGTCTCTAGAATAGTCACATATCACTCTGGTAGTAATATGACAGTATTATCTAGTACAGAACAATTTCTATATGTATAGTTGTAATCCGTATGAAGAACAAAACTGAAAGCCGACGATGAATGAAATGCCAATGACCTGTATACCTACCCCTATATCTGCATGGTAAACGCATAAGCCAATATCGTAGAATCCATAATAAGACGTCAAAACCGCCCCACAGCGAATTGACAGGAACTGCAAGATCGGCGATAAGCAAAAAAAGTTGTTGCGATAAAGATCCCAAAGCGTTGCTTTGAATCTCTCTCTCGTGTAATTGACATCTATACAGAGGTTAGAAGACCCAAACATAAGCCCACCATGGCTATCAGACGCCCCGATTTGTCAATGGACAGCGAGTCCGGCTCAGAATCCGAGCACGAAAGCGTCGCCTTCTCCAGCGATGACGAGTCGACGGCAGGAAAGCCGAAGCGCCAGCCCCGCGACAAGGATTCGGACGAGGAGGACCTCGAGCGCTTCGTCCTGGGCGACGCCAACAACTTCCGCGAGAACCTCTTCAAGGACGACTTTGCAGACGACGAGGAACAGGACGGTTATGGGCTCATGAACAATGAGGACGGGACGGGGCTAGAAGAGGCTGCCGATGCCGACTTCTTCACCTTCGATGTCGATGTTGAGCGAACGAATGTCGACAAACAGGTCGCTACCGTGTCAGGCGCGAGTAAGAGTCTGATTGACCCCAAGAACCCGCCTGCGTGGGAAGACAGCGACGACGAGCGCCTTACGATATCCCTGGCAAACACGACACAACTACGAAAACTGCGCGAGACCGAGGCCGACGACGTCGTTTCGGGAACAGAATACACCCTACGCTTGCGCCAGCAATACCTACGACTCAACCCCTTGCCCGAATGGGCCCGTCACGCAGAGGAACCGCCCAAGAAGCGTCGGAGACGGTCCTCGGTGGGCTCCGACTCGTCTGACGCCTCGGACGAGGCCGAGGAAGGCGGCGACTTCAACACTGAAGCGCTCTCTCTGGACGCGCTGCTTCGCGATCCTACTGCCGTACGGGGCTCGGCACGGGCGAAGAAGCTTCGTCCCGAAGTCATCGATATCCAGAGAACGCGCGACATACCCGATGCGCACAGGGATATCACCTCGCTCGCCTTCCACCCCGAATACCCGGTCCTCCTCTCTTCCAGTACATCTTCCCTGCTGTACCTGCACCACATCGCGCCCACTGCGCACCCCACGCCCAACCCCATGTTGATGTCTACCAAGATCCAGCAAGTCCCCGTCCGCCGGGCCCAATTCAGTCCCGACGGCCGGAAGATCTTCATCGCGGGTCGTCGGAAATACATACACTCCTGGGACATCGAGAGCGGTCTCGTGCAAAAGACCGGCATGATGCTCGGCCACCAGGAGGAGCAGAAGACGTGGGAGCGCTTCAGACTAAGCCCGTGCGGGCGCTACCTCGCCCTGATCGCGTCGACGCGCAAGGGCGGCGGTGTCCTCAACATCCTGAACGTGCACACGATGCAGTGGATCTCGGCCGCGCGGCTCGACAGCCGGGGTGGTATCGCGGACTTCTGCTGGTGGCAGTCGGGCAATGGTCTGACGATCCTGGGCAAAGGTGGGCAGGTTGGAGAGTACAGCATGGTCTCCAAGCGCTTCCTGGGCGTGTGGAATGACGAAGGATCCAATGGTGCCACCGTAATTTCGCTCGGTGGTAGCGGAGGCCCCGAACTGCTCGGTGGGGACCGTTGGGTGGCGATAGGGTCCAACTCTGGCGTGGTCAACATCTACGAGCGTGAGACGCTAATCCTGCCCTCGGCCGAGGACGAGTTGAAATTGAAACCGCGCCCGGAGCCTACTCGGGCTCTCATGCAGCTTACTACGCCCGTCACAGTCGTCACGTTCAGTCCCGATGGACAGCTCCTGGCCATCTCCTCGCGGTTCAAGAAGGATTCGCTAAAGCTGGTGCATCTGCCCACATGTACCGTGTACAGGAACTGGCCGACGGAACAGACACCCCTGGGCAGGATAGAGGCGATTGCATTCGGGACAAAGAGTGACATGTTGGCGGTCGGAAACGACGCCGGGAAGATTAGGATATGGGAGATTCGGAGCTAGTTTATCAGCCATCTTGTTAACTTAAGCTCTCTCATTGATACATGTCATCTCTCCCAGATAGCAACCTAATCTAATACCCCCCTTTTCCTTGCCCCTTACTTTGCTTCTAGTGACATATCCTTCATCTCAGTCTCCAACGCAGCGTCGCCTTCTGGGCCGGCCTTGTCCTTGGGTTTGTCCGCGGCTTTTGATTGATCTTCAGCCTGACCCTTAGGTTGGTCCTCAACTTGACCCTTGGTTTTGACCTCGACCTTGCTGTCGGATTGGCCCTTGGTGTTGCCCTCGGCTTCACTATCGGCCTTACCTTCAGCTTCGCCCTGGACTTTAATCTCGGCCTCGTTCTTGACTTGACCCTTGGTTTTGCCCTCGGTTATACCATTGCCCTTGGCTTCGGTCTTGCCTTCGGCCTTGTTCTCGGCTTGCTCCTTAGCTAAAGCCTTAGCTTTAGCTCTCTTGGCCTTGCACTTGGCCTTGTACTTGGCCTTGCGCCTAGCTATAACTTCAGCTTTGTCATCGGTCTTGCCTTCGACTTCGCCCTTGTTCTCGGCTTGCTCCTTAGCTTTTAAAGCCTTAGCTTTATCTTTCTTGGCCTTGCGCTTGGCCTTGGACTTGGCCATGCGCCTGGCCCGAGCTTCAGCTTTGCCATCGGCCTTGCCTTCGACTTCGTCTTTGGTCTCGACCACGCTATCGGTCTGGCCCGCAGTCTTGCCCTCTACATTACCATCGGCCTTACTCTCTGTTTGGGCCTCGGCCTTGGCTTGAGCTTTAGATTCTCGTTCGCGGATGTATGCGCACAGGCCCCGCAGCGGACTATTCTTCGGAACACGAGCCTTCGGGACCCATCGCCTGAGATCCTTCGTATAATCCGCCAGCGCCTGTCTGCTCTCGAAGCGATGGATCGGCTGGCCAGTCTCCATGGCTATCAGGAAGTCTTCGATGTTTATCCATACGGTGTCTAGAGCCTACAGCGGTGTCAGCCATGTGGAGGCTAGGATTCATTTAAATAGTTCTGGTATCGGTTAGGGGTTTACCTGCCAACATTGGGTCTTGGTCGGGAACTCCTGCTCGAAGCCGACATCTTTCATGAAAAGATTCCAGTCCTCAATGCCGCCTTCTCCCTCGTACTCGTCCCATGGCACCGTCACCGCCCGCGTTGGACTCGCTTCCTTCGCTTCCGGCGGAGGCAGCGCAAGCATCGGAACGGATGCAACCTGAGACTCGACCTTCGTCGGGACTGCAGTTCCGGTGTATCTGCTTCCGAGGACGGTCATGGAGGAGAGCAGAGGATTAGCAGCGTGGAAGAAGGGGACGGGCTGTCTGGCGCCAATGGGGCTGAGAATCCTAGCGATACCGAGATTTTCGCGTTTGGCATTGAGGAGGGAGGTCGCCAGCCGGTTGCCGGCGAGCCTGATATAGGCGGTGTTCATTGTCATCGTCATCTCTTTTCTACTGTTCTTTTCTTTTCCTTGCGCAGGAGGTCAAGCGAGTGGTTGTCCTCGTTGTTGTCGTTGTTGCACAAGCTAGAAGCCAGCAGATTCACGCGGAAAGATGTTCTTGTTTGTTCGACGCGCGCTTCTCTTTTTTCGGTCGCCCGCAGAGTTCACCTTGTTCCTCCCGCTTCCCATGGCCAGCCGGGCGCTATGGAAGTCTGTTGCTGGTTGTCCCTTCTTCGACTGCGAGTAGGGAAGCCGCAGGCAGCTACAACGCTCCTTCCCCCTCCTTACCCCAAGCGCCTTCAAGAATCACGTGCATGCTCTCTCGTTTTGATGCAGCGTTTTTGGAGTAGCTCAGATTAAAAGAAAGATGGACCGTATAGGAAGCTCCGACCCGCGCGGTTGATATATGCAGCATGGGAAGGTGCCGTGTTCTTATACAAAACATCTGTCGTGTCACTCGACAACACCCAGCGAACCTATCATAGCCCCTGGCGGATATCAGCCCCTTTGCCTATCGCGTCCACCACCTACCCGGTAATACATACTAGTTGTGTACGGAGTACTGACCACGTCCCCTTGATATTCGTACGCCCTGCTCCGCGTCGTCGATTGGGCCCGCGTCGCATTGCATCGGTGCGTGAAATACATGTACTTCTGTCGCCCCCGCGCGGCGCTTCTGCATCATGTACCCCGACCCGGCCAATGCGAATCTCCATCGCGGGCCATGCAGCTCGCTTCTTTGGATCGGATCTTCCAGGGTGCCATGGTACGATCCTGGCTGGGGTATTTCCGTGACGAGATAAAGTGCCAGTAGTCGTCGGAGATAGAAATAGACCCCGGCTATGACATGCTGCAAGCACTGATGTCAACGCATATGCCTGCCTGACGGGTACATCAATTATGGTAGCCGAGTGAAACTATGATGAGGCTCTGAAGGATACGCGATCTCACTACAGATATAGATGCCGGCCCAATATAACTACTTGTCTTACTGACTGGTCGATATAATACGAAAGTCTGTGAGACTGCTCCGAGAAAGCCCGACAGTCCCCAGCGCGGAAGCCTACGTTTTCCGATCGTGAGCATTGGGTTGGAGCGTGGATATGACCTGTCCGTAGCTTATTCGTTCGGACCATGTTTCGGAAAGAGAACGTTGGGCTTACGGACGTAGAATATGTGGCCGTGCAGCTGCCACGGCTCCTGATAGGGCTCGGGCTCGGCAGCTTACTTGCTGAATACTCAGATAGACGGCCCTATCGGTGTCATCATTCCGGTTATATCGACTCTGATACGACAGCTCCAGAAGACTTTTCAAGATGGGCAGTCCTATCGTTGCTATTGCTGAAAACACGTCCCCGACGACGGAATAGGGATTGGACTCGGAACTTGGTGGCGTCTTCCCAGTCACACCCGCCTCCATAGACGCGGGGTCCAGAAAGTAAAGCCGGGAGTAACCTACTTGGAGCCCGCACTTATCCAGGATTTGTCCCGGGCTGCCCGCTCCCGTTCGTTCGTTTGTTTGCTCGTGCGTTTCGCTCGCTGCCCTGACGGCTACGAAACCGAGGATGGGTGGGGCATGCCGAAGCGAGCCAAGGTTGGAGGTTAGATGTTAGGCAGTTGGGCGCATCAAGATTCTGTTGTCAACTTGTCAAGCCGGGTCGGGAGTCATGTTCACCTCACCCAGCGCATCGGACGGTGGGCCGTCGACTAGCGCATGCGGTTGATAGGCGTGGCATTGGGTTGGACTGGGTTGGACTTCATCAGGATGAACACTACACACGCAGGATTCCGTGTTCCGTGGACGCTATTGTCTTAGCACGAGACTTAGGAACAAGTACGGATCAAAACAAACACAGCAAATCGCCAATGAAAGCCGCAGCAGATGATGGTCGAGTTTTTAGTTCCAGGGACGAGAATGTATGAGTGCCTACCTAACCTAAGGCACGGATTATGGAGATTGAGATGGGCCCAAATCGGGGTTACATACAGTGAAAGATGGTTTCTCCGGGTGAGATCTCCGTGAGTTTGGTCTGTCAGAATCTCTCTCATAAAGAGGAAAAGAAAGTTGGGCAGAAACGAGCCACATTCTGTCAGCCACAACCTTATCGTTCACCATCACAAGCCGTCACCTCACGAGCCATCGGCTCACTCCAGTCTTCAATGTCACATAACGACCTGCTTCGTTAGGCATGGTATCCTACCCGGTACACCTACCCGGTAAAGAAGAAGAGAAAAAAAAAATTAAAAATAGTAGCTGGCGCGCGCGAAAATATCGTCATCGTCATGTTCATCATGATAATGCCGGCGACTTAGCCGTTTCACCAGAAAATCACTCTCTGCTGTTCGCATTATCCAACTGGGTCTCCCGGTCGTTGTCACAGCATTTCACGTTATACGGAAAATTCCGTGAGGCATATGAATTACGAGGTGTGATCTTACTAACCCGCGTATCTCGAGTTCGCCGCACTGACTGTACTCCATACTGCAATTACAGAGAACATACGATAACAAGGTGATTTTGAATCCTGAAAAAGTAATGTGTCAGCGATGCATTTGGAGATGAAGCTCGGAACACGGAATTGTTGGTCGTCTCTCTCTCATCATGATGCACGGAGATAAGTCGTGAAGTTAAAGAAACAAAGAGAGAAACCGACAGTAACCGGACCCGGCAGCTGCAGCTGCAGCTGAGCTTCTGATTTCTACTTAGAGAATAAACCCCTTTCCAATGAAAATTTTTGCGAAAGTTCCCAGAACCAAGGCCAGCCCCCCAATCAGCGGCTCTGCTCGATGGACTCCTTACAGGTGCCTTAGGTGCTCCGTACGGCCCTACGAGTACCTACCTTAGCACCCAACCTAGCCTACCGCCTAAACCGGCACTAGGTATTGCATAAACCCCGCTTACCGGGCGTTAGTGTACCTTTAGACGGGTAGATTCGGGCCAGATAACGACGTAACCGGTAGCTGGTATGCACATAGGCCCACTCATGTAGGTACCAAGAACATTGCCGAGTACGATCCGGGTAGGGATTAATGAGCGCAGCGCGACGAGGGTCTTCTTTTCTTTTCTTTTTGTCTCCCAATCGAGCCAGTCTCGACGGTGGATCCGCCAGCCTTACTGTGCACAAAAGTATGACCTCGTTCATACCTAATACTTCTCTTGGTATCATCGACATTCCATCCCATGGAGTCGATGCTGTCATGATTTGCTGCCTACCTGACTACAAGTGGACAGGGCCCGTCTTTATTCGATCCGCACCGCAGCGCCGCTCTGCCTATGGAACAAAGATCTGGGCCACACCATTCCAGTCATGAATCATCACGATTGGTGCCAAGTGAGCTTAGAAGGCCCGATGCAAACCTGATCGCCATCGATTGACCGTGTTGACTGCTGTATTCCGTATACGATATGCGCTGTGTCTACCTACTCCGTACCTAATGGCTTATGGCTGATGCTGATGCTGATGGCTTCTACAGTAGCACTGAGGGCCTACGCAGTGCCTACGCAGTACTACAGACTGCCTACCAGCCCAGCCAACGCCGCTGGTTATCAGGATACTAGGGCGATCCACGTGGCATTACCGCTGTGCTGCTAGGTAATTAGCCTGCCGTGCTGGCATGGGTTGTGTTATTAAGTCCCACATGGAGAGGAAGAGGCAGAGTCTTAAGACGCTTAGGTCGAAGAGAGAAATGCTCCATGCTCGTGCTCCATGCTCCAGCTAACCTTAGGTGTGTCATACCGTGCCATGTCATACCATCCCGCGCCGTGATAACATACCACACCTGCCCTCGAGCGTCAGCATCCTAGTTCTGCTGCCATTTCTTTCATCCTGTTATTATCTCCCTCCCTCCCCCGTTCCCCGCTGAGCTGCCCCTAGCCTTTGTGCTTGCGACAATTTGCGACCAAAGAAAAATTCTGTCAAAAAACTCTGAGAGGGATTAAATTGTTGTATGGTGTCTCGATTCCGTCTCTTGAATTGGGGTCAAAGGTTTCCTCCCGGATAGCCCTTCGGACATAGCACGACCCCAACCCCACCGGCAACATGCCAGGCCAGAAATCTATTCACTCCGTGGATAAGGGGGCCTCACCGGCGAGGTTCAAGAACTTCGTCCGGGACATTAAGGGCGCGACAAAGGGTCTTCGTCGCCATCGGCATATGAACAGCAAAGATTTTACGGCGCCCAAACAGCCCTTCCCAACTGGAGAATTGAACTCTACGACTGAGGACTTCGCCGTCCCTAACATCCCGCCGAAAGAGCAACCGCAGCCGCCAGCTGAAGAATTGGTTCCTCCTCCGACTGCGACTGAAACCATTAGCGTATCTGACATTCCGCCGAAGCAGGAACCGCAAGTTGAGGAGCCCGCAGTTGCCGCTGAAGATCCTGTTGGATCTGATGTTGAGGATGATGTTGATGATGATGATGAGAGGTCATTGTTCCGGGACGGTCCCAATGTGCGCAGTCTGAGTATACGGGTCACTGTCGGCTTCGGCGACCCCTTGAACTACTCACACAGCCAAGACTATGAAGCCTCTTCGTCGCTTCAGCCTACCGAGGAGTTATGTGAGGCGCTACTCCGCCGGGTCGACCATTGCTGCCAGGAACTCATCACGAGGAAGGATTCGAACGCTCTGGACCGCACCGACATTGATGGCAAGGCAAAGCCTTTGAGATTCGAAATACAGACGCAGGTACTTAGGCACGACATTGCCACTGGAACGGAAGCCTGGGCCTCGCGAACCCTCAGATCATACCAGAAGCAGCCCCTGGGTACTAGCGCCGCTAGAGAAGTCGTTCTTACGACTCACTACATGATTGGACTCTTCCTGAGACATCATGACGATGCCTTCTTCTGGAGAGAGTGTGCCATACGCCCAGATCCCATGCAGGAGGAAAAGTCGTTCCGATATCAGCCGGCACGTGTGCAGCCATTAACGACCATACCCCGATCCTATTTTATCGAGAAGCAGCAATGCTTTGAGTCCACCCCTGGCTATACTATCAAGTTCTCGATCACGAGTCAGAGTCATCACCGCACTCCTCCTCAGTGGTCTGACACTATTGAGGTTGAGAGTCATCAATTGACGCCGCTCACCTTTGCGAGGGCAGAGAGCCTGTTCCTTGATGCTTGCTATGCGGTAGATGGCGCTTTCATGAAGGAGAGGAAGGCTTACGAATCGCTTCAAGCGCCATGCGCCAATCACACTACGTGCAGCAACTGCCGACAACATGAAGGTAACGGCGTCAAGATTGTGGTATCAGTTAACAACAATGTCGGCCCCCTCTTTGATAATCTAGAACGAACGACACAGGCCAGCATCAACATGTTCCGGAAAAGTCAAGCGAAGGACTGCATCGAATTCGTCGATACCATTAAGGCTGCGTTAGAGCAGGTTCGTCACGAGACCGATGAATTCATCTCCCAGAAGAATGATTTTGAATTCTTTGTCACTGAACTCCGCGGTCAAGACTGGACTACAGATGAGCCACTGATCTTCAGGTTGGGCCCTGAGATATGTCTTGATCGACGCACGGTGGAGGCACTACTTGATCGATTACAGACCGGCGTGGCAGAGATTCTACAGGGATACGCGATCAGCGTTCGGATATCCGCGCGAAAACGAGGACACTTCATCCTGCACAAGACCTTAGTAGCACGAGAACCTATCGAAAAGCCGGGACTCAAGAAGAAGACGCAGAACAAGTCCAAGGCCTACATAGTAGACCGCCTTAAACAACGAATTGAGCATGACATTGACATGGTGTGCAAGGATACGTGCTCAATTGTCGATCCAGAGATGGAACAAGCGAAAATCAACGGCCTCGCCAGCTCTTCATCACAAGCTCATAGCATGAATGATACCGCCAGTACGACGTCGAAGAAACTCAGCGATCTCACGGTCCCGTCGAACCACTCCGCAGACCACGAACGAAACTCATCGGTCGGTAAACTAGGCTCCATTCGAAGCGTGTCTTCCGATAAGCCCGAGTCTTCAAGCGCCTCCTCGTCCGTCTCGCCGCGTCCTGGCACGAGAGGAACCGGAGAAACTCGAGATCCTACCACAGGGGTACGACTATCTCCATTATTGTTAGATGGTCTAGTCCAGTCTGAACTAAAAACGATAGACTCTGAATTAGTTGCTCTCAACAACAACCTCCCTATGAATGGGACTACCGATAAATCCTCTGATGGACCGATGTCCCATAGGAAATCCCACACGTCATTCACACAACCAACATCAGACCCCACTGTGCTTAAACGACAAGGGGCCTCCAAGACTTCTTTGGCAGGCTCCCACAGTCATGAGCAGTGGTACACGAGAGAAGAATCAGCATCAATACGGCCACAAACACCAAGCCTAGAATCCGGTAGCAGCCAATCGATAAGGAGCAGCACTGTCCACAGTGAGAGAACACACGAACACGCCCCCAACAGCGAAGTCGCAATCATGCGGAGCTCGACCCCTGATATAATGACCGGCGACGACGTATCACCAGAGCATGTGGAAAATTACCCCAAGAAGTTTTACATTGGCCGTTCCACGCCCTCCATCCCACGACCGTTGTCTCAGGTTAGTTCTGTTCCCTCTTCAATCAGCGAGACTCGATCCGCGCCCAAAGAACAACCACTACGTGGCCCCGGAAGCGATCGTGCCTCTTCCATCCATGAGTCAGGGGCCTCGTCTCAACCGTGGCCGGAGTACTATGCCGCCAGAAACAAGAGACCCGAATTGAATGGCAGAAGAAACACATCACCTGCGAAGCCTACAGCACGGCCGACTGTACCTCTACCACGATTAGCTTCGCCATCAAAACCACAACCGAAAAAAGATTCCCCATCTGAGGAGACAAAACCAGAAAATAAAACTTCCCCTGAGTCAAAACCAGACCTTGATTCGACTCCCACAGCCAGTGACACCAATGATGATAAGCCGACGACAAATACATCTGAGAAATCACCATCTGAGTCCGACTCCTCACAAACAACCAGCGACACCAGCAACGGCGAGTCCTCACAAGATCTGTCATCGCTCGACAGCGATCGCGCCATTCCGGCCCAGAATCAGCAGACCGAAGAATTCCAAGACCCAATTACTTCTGACGATCTATCCGAAGCCGAAGACGTGCTAGGCCGTTCGGCACTGACGCTGCTTCCGCAGCCACGCCTCAACTTGAAGTCTTTCAGCGGCACAAGCTATCTAGGAGGTTACAGTCTAGGGCTGCGACGCCCGTCCGTCATGGGCACCTCGACGCCCCCGAGACCATTCACGCCTGGTAGTCCTCACGATACCGAGGGAATGCCGGCGGTAACGGAGGTACCGGAGAATGTTGACTCTTCGGATGCATGATGTGGGAGTTGTATTCACACACACATACGCACACACATTTCATATTACTGTTCAAACACATACTCAAACACACACATATACCACGCGACGACAATTTCATAAGGGCAGAGGAGCCTCTTACATAACGAAACGATATCCAGTCAAGTCAATCCCTCAAATATTTCCATTTGTCTCTTTTATTTCTTCTTCAAATTTCGTTGGTTGGTTTTGTATTCTTCTTTTATGTATATGATATCGCATAAACAACCAACCATCGACGCACATACGTTCTGTATATACATCAAAAGGGGAGGGTGTTGGTTGGGGGGTTCTAGGGGGAAGACGGGGTGCAAAAGGGGTGTTCTTTTTTTTCGGGCAGAAAAACCAATTGTGGGTGATTTGGTTTGTTGGTAGTTTGGTCGATGATATAGAGAATTAATATGGCTGTGTGTATAACTGTGAGATTGCATGTGTTTCTGAGTGATCTTGGAGCTTGGTCTGTGAAATGTGTGTATATGTGTCGAAAACTGTTGTTTGTGATTGTAATGAGGGTTGAGGCCTTCTCGCCTGTTTACGTTGTTGAAGATAACCCGGTCCGTGAGATGGAGCCATGCGATCAATTGGGACGAGTGAATGTCGATTCACAGTCGTAGCGACCGTACGCCAACTGATCGACACGACTGTACGACGATCAATCGGATCGACCAGAGGGCGATTAGTCGCGACGAGCGAAAGGCGATCGATCGCAGCGAGTATACGACGACTGATCGGAGCGACCATTCGGCGACTGATCGAAGCGACTGAGTGGCGATAGATCAGGGCGACCAGTCGGCGTTCAATCGCTTCGAGCGAATGGCGATTAATCGGAGCGATCAGGGGGCGATCAATCGGGACGAGCGAATGTCGATTAGTCGCAGCGACCAGAGGGCGATCAAAGGGCGGTTAGTCGCGACGAGCGAATGGCGATTGATTGGAGCGACCGTTCGGCAACAAATCGCGGCGACCATACGACGACCGATCGGATCGAGCAGTCGCCGACTGGTCGGAGCGACTATACGGCGACTGATCGAAGCGAGTAGAGGGCGATTAATCGCCGTGAGTGAGCATCGATAATCGCGGCGATCGCCATCTATTTACTCCGATCAGTCACAATTGGATCGCCGCGATCAAGCAGACGAAGCTTATCAGGTTCAAAAGTTGCCAGCGCAAACTCCTATTTCACGATTACAAAGAACAGAAAAGGGGCCGATGTAAATATCTGCTACCACGTGAACTTAGCATCTAAGCCTCTTCACTGATCACTTATGCATCACGAACGTATGCTCAGTATGGTTCCAGTCTAAGAGGCATCTTCCCTCAACTTGTACACACAAACAGACGATGCATTGTGGAAGAACTCGTACACTTAACTGGGATATCTCATAACATTTCCTATTCGAACACAGATAATACAACATGACGAATCATGAGAAGAGAGTTATACACTTAAACAATAAACCTCACCAAAGAGTATCCCCTATGCGCCGCCCATGCTTTTCATCAACACATTAACACATTACCTAGCCCCTATCATACACCCCCCTAAACACTACTCAAGCACTAGACTCCTGCACAGCCTCACCCGAAGACTCCGACTCAGATGATCTCTCCGGGAATACCTCCAACCCACTCTTATCCTCCTTAATGCGCACAACAGCTCTATCGCCGCGTCTCAGCTCACCCCGAATAATCTTATCCGCAAGCCCATTGCTGATCTGCGTCGTGATGAGTCGATTCAGCGGTCTGGCGCCAAAGCGCGGATCATAGCCGCGCTCAGCGAGCCAAAGCCGCACCTCGTCGTTCAAATGGAGCTTGATGCGGCGGTCGTCGAGGCGTTCCTGGAGCTCGCGGAGACGGATGTCGACGATGTCGCGGAGGGCGTCGAGTTTCAGGCGCTTGAAGATGATGAAGGAGTCGATGCGGTTGAGGAATTCGGGCGCGTAGTTGGCTGAGACGACGTCCATGACGGCTTTGCGCACCTCCGGGCTGACGTCGCCTTCGGGGGTTTCGGAGTAGTGGTGGATGGGGTTGTTGCCGACGAGGATGTCCGCGCCGAGGTTTGACGTCAGGACGATGATGGTGTTACGGAAATCGACCTTGTGGCCTTGCGCGTCGGTGAGGTAACCTTCGTCGAGGACTTGTAGGAGTAGGGATGAGATGTCGCGGTGCGCCTTTTCGAATTCATCGAAGAGGAGGACTGCGTACGGCTTCCGACGGACGGCCTCGGTTAGCTGGCCGGCATCGTCGTAGCCGACGTAGCCTGAGGGCGCACCGATGAGTCGCGAGATTGTATGCTTCTCCTGGAACTCGCTCATATCGAATCGGACGACGGCTTGTTCAGTCGAGAATAAGAAGCCGGCAAGTCGCTTGCATAGCTCGGTCTTGCCGACACCAGTGGGACCTAGGAAGAAGAAGGATGCCAGGGGGCGGTTATCGCCGCTGAGACCGGCGCGCTGCATGCGCACGGCATCAGCAACAGCCTTCAGGGCCTCATCTTGTCCGCGCACGGATTGTCGAAGAGTGTCTTCCATGTGAATGAGTTTCTCAATGTGGCCCGAGGTGAGCTTCGTAACGGGGATTCCGGTGACTTTGGAGACGACAGCCGCAATGTCATCGGCGGTAACAGAGTCATGGATCAAGGTATCAGGGCCTTGAGCATCCACATCTGTCTCGCCGTCCTTTGGCAGCTTGCTTTCTAGATCGGGAATTACTCCGAAGCGCAGTTCGGAAGCACGTGCGAAGTTTCCATCCCGTTGGGCATGCTCCAGTTCCATGCGCGCCTTGTCAAGGTCTCCCTGAATCTTCTTCATGGCATCGATCTGGGCGCGCTCCTTCTCCCATCTTTCACTCAGTGCCTTCTCCTCCTCTTGTAATGCTTTCAGATCCGCTTCGAGCTTCTCGCGACGCTCACGACTTGCGACATCCTTTTCTTTTCGCAAGCTCTCCAGCTCGATCTGAATGGTCATAATCCGCTGGTCGAGGCGCATGATGTCTTCGGGCTTGCTTTCTTGTTGTAAGCGAAGTGCGCTGGCTGCTTCGTCCATCAAGTCGATAGCCTTATCCGGGAGGAATCGGTCGGTGATGTAGCGATTGGAATAAGTTGCCGCAGCCACAAGCGCGCCATCAGTAATTCGTACTCCGTGATGTACCTCATACTTGTCTTTGATACCTCGGAGTATACTGATGGTATCCTGGACACTGGGTTCTTTAACCTGGATCGGTTGGAAACGTCGCGCCAATGCGACATCCTTCTCGATCAGCCTGTACTCCGCGAGAGTCGTGGCGCCGCAGCACTGAAGTTCACCTCTAGATAGAGCAGGTTTCAAGAGGTTGGAAGCATCGATAGAACCCTCAGCTTTTCCAAGACCAAGAAGGATGTGCAATTCATCGATGAACAGGATGACTTCTCCCTTTGCCTGCTCAACCTCGGTCAAGACCTTCTTGAGCCGTTCTTCGAAGTCGCCGCGAAACTTGGCGCCAGCAATGAGAGAGCCGAGGTCCAGCGCAATAACTCGTTTGTTTTTTATGCTTTCTGGGACATCTCCTCGGACGATTCGTGAAGCCAGACCTTCCAATATCGCAGTCTTTCCCGTGCCTGCATTTCCGATCAAGACGGGGTTGTTTTTTGTCCGTCGCGAGAGCACCTGGATCGTGCGTTGTATTACTCCATCTCGTCCAATGACTGGGTCAAGCTTTCCTTCTCTTGCTTTCGCTGTAAGATCGACACCAAATTGTTCGAGCGCAGGTTTCTCTGGCTCGCCGCCGCCGAGGTCCATGCGATGGGTACCGCCAGGTGGGTGAGGTCGGCCATTGGCGTAGCTTCGTGTTGCTTGTATGGATAAGCAGGGCGCAATGAATCTGGGTGCCGAGGTCAAGAGCGCGGCTTTGCTATGTATCGTGAGGTTTACATTGGATCGTCCGGGTCCTCGTAATATTGTGGCGAGGCCTCGTCGCGATGACGAGGCGAGATTGCGCTTGGCTAACATGGCAGACTATTAAGCAGTTGAATCGCGAAATAATAGCCTGGTTCACTTTTCAGATAGACAAAGCAGGGTAAAAGAGAAATCAACGTCGATGATATATTCTTATATACTTATGGGAGAACGCGACCACCGGCATGTGATCTCATGATGTAGAAAATACGGAATGATAGATATCAAGGTTGGATCTCGGCTCGATGAAGTATTCGCATAGCGTCGGTAGTCGAGCTCGGAGCTTTCTGGAACAGCCAAGAACCTGCGCGAAGCTTCGAGGGTAGCTCCGTTATCGATAAGAGGTCGTATCTACCCCTCCCACCGCGAGAGTTCACGCCTTGCCAGAGCGGGTCTAGCGTCTATCGGCACCTTACTTAAGTAAGCTTAAGCTCCAAAAGTGCGGAGAAAGCAGCGACCAAACAGGCCCAAAGTACGGCGCACGGTGCCAACCGGCTGCTCGAGGAAAAAATTCGAGATTTCAACTGCTCCTCCGGCTGGCCCCCCCACCTTCCATTTTTCCTTTCCTTTTTTTCTCCCTCATTCCTCTCTAAAGCATCCATTCTTTCTCTTCTTTCTTCGTCCATTTTCAAGATACCCCTTCACTTTTCCCGGTGATATTCTCTCTACATACATCAAAATGGGTTTCATCGATCTCCTCACTGACAGTGGTCTGACCTGTAAGTCGAGAGCGCGCTTTCCCAGCCATCAGTCGCTGCGCAACCGCACGACCTGACATTCCTGCCTGCTGTCCGTCCAACGACGAGATGCGCCATGATGTCCCAGAAGACTGACTGTGCAATCAGTGCTCACTGGCTGGTTGGCCACCCGCTCCTACATCGTCGGGTAAGTTATCTATCACCTGCTTCTTGATCGCGCTTCACTTCCGGCTCTGCGCTCTTTTTTGCTTTTCTTTTTCTATCTACGAATGTATCATGATGAGGAACATTGGTCCGTGTTTCTGAGCAGCTTAAGACCCTGTCAAAGGAGGAAACACACAATAGCACTCTGTGCATCTCTGATTTACACAATTCGCCCTTCGTTTTTGGAATATCAAGCTTTTTTGGCGAGTGGCAGCAGGCATAACTAACCTGATGACACAGCCAAGCCCCCTCCCAGGCCGACGTTGCCGTCTTCAAGGCCATCAAGGCTGCCCCTGACGCTGCCAAGTACCCCCACGCCGCCAGATGGTACAAGCACATCGCCTCTTTCGAGGATGAGTTCGCCACCCTCGCTGGTGACGCCTCCAAGCCCTACACTGCCTACGGCCCTGGTGAGGCTGAGGTAGAGGTCCCCGCCAAGGCGCCGGCCGCCGAGGAGGCTGACGAGGACGACGTCGACCTGTTCGGCAGTGACGACGAGGAGGAGGACGCTGAGGCCGCCCGTGTCCGTGAGGAGCGTCTCGCTGCCTACCGTGAGAAGAAGGCTGCTAAGCCCAAGATTGCCGCCAAGTCGGTTGTCACCCTTGACGTCAAGCCCTGGGGTGAGTTTTGCGCCGCGATTCATGGTTTTGCTGCCATATTCTAACATTTTATTTTCAGATGACGAGACCGACATGGTCGCTCTTGAGGCTGCTGTCCGTGGCATTGAGAAGGACGGTCTGGTTTGGGGTGCTTCCAAGCTTGTCCCCGTCGGCTTCGGTATCAAGAAGCTCCAGATCAACCTCGTCGTTGAGGACGAGAAGATCCTGATCAGCGACCTCGAGGAGGAGATCCAGGGCTTCGAGGACTACGTTCAGTCCACCGATGTTGTAAGTTCTACCATACAGTATTATCCCCACCGTGTCCCATCAATTCTAACAACCTCGTCCAGGCTGCCATGCAGAAGCTGTAAACAGCTCAACAGGAGCAACAACACAACCAAACCACCACAACCAACCAAACACGTATTGTATGAGAGAAACGACTTGAGGACCACAGGCAGTAAATCATTGATGAATGAGATTGAACCCTGGGCAAAATGGAGAATGGATTAGGGTAACCATCCTCCGCACAAATGAATTTGAGCTCCCTACAGAAATGAGGGGCCAAGGTGCCCAACGAAACCGTAGGGCTAGGAATGCCTTCATGAAAGAATAAAAAAATTTCTGAAACTCCATGCTTATTTCTTCGTTCGTGCCGCGTGTTTTCTTCGTTGTGTCGTGCGTTTATCTCGATCCTCTATCTTCGAGTTGGGCTGTACTGTACGTTTGCGCCATTAGGTACCTTGCTATGACGGATAGGGCGGACCGGAAGGGTCGTGCCTCGGCTCCCTGCCCTGGACCTTCTAGGTAAATCCGTACATGCCTCGACCCAATTCACAAGTTGCCATCAAATGCCGTCTGTTCAAAATTTACACACATCGATTTGTCTTATCTTCATGATGCCAAACACGTCATTGAGTTGATCAATTGGTATGAATTGAGGCCAGCTGCATGGGTTCAGCGGCCTAGATGCGAGAGCTAGATGATAGCTTAGCTAGATAAATAGAAAGACCGCAACGATGGCGGGATGACGACGATGATGATGATAGCTTTAACAAACAAACACAAGTAATATACAAATCAAAATGGGCACCGGGCAACCAACCCCACGATTTTCGTGACTCATGGATATCGAGCGGCCTAGTTAAATAGGCCATTTCGGTCACAAGGGTTCTCCTTTCCCGTCGTCCCTTTTTTGTCCTTTTTCCTTTTTCCCTACGAGGTATCTTCTGTGGCATGGATGCATTGCCAGACATAGATAGCTTACAAAATGTACAAATGAAAATAATTTAGTGGTGGAACAGACGGATGTTCTGCTCGACGAAGACGATGCCGCACTTCTCGGCGGTCTCGTAGACGGCGCCGTCGTTCTGGCTGCCGCTGGGGGCGGCGATGTACTTGGCACCCGAGCGGTGGGCACGGTAGACGTTGTCGACGAAGGGGAACTATGATACATATTAGTAAGAATATTAAATTGTGCAAAAAGGGGGCTGGTAACTCACGAAAGCGTCACTGGAGACAACAACGTCTCCAAGCTTGCTGAGCCACTCCTCGCGCTCGGCCTCAGTGAAAGCAGGAGGAACCTCCTCAAAGGTAGCCTCGAAGGCCTCACGCTCAGGGCCAGACTTGGGCAGCTCACCGCTGACTAGTAGGTCAATAGCGTTGCTCTTGTCGGGGCGCTTGGTGCCCTTCTTCCACTTAATGCCAAGGACACGGGGGTGGAAGCGCAACCACCAGTTGTCGGCCTTGTCACCGGCAAGACGGGTGCAGTGGATACGCGACTGCTGGCCAGCGCCCAAACCAATGACTTGTCCATCCTTGGCGTAGCAGACAGAGTTACTCTGGGTGTACTTAAGAGCAATGGTAGCAACAGTCAAGTCTCTAGCAGCAGACTCAGGGATGGCGAAGTCCTTGGGTGTGACAGTGTGCTTGAAGGAAGCGGGGGAGATCTCGATGTCGTTGCGGTGCTGGGACAGAGAAACACCGTAGACAGTTCTGGTCTCAATGGGGTCGGGAATGAACTCGGGGTCCATCTGGAGGACGAGGTACTTGCCTCCCTTCTTCTTCTTCAAGATCTCCAGAGCGGCCTCCTCGTAACCAGGAGCAATAACACCGTCAGAAACCTCCTTAGAAATGATGCTAGCGGTGGGGACATCGACAATGTCACTTAAAGCGATCATGTCACCGAAGCTGCTCATGCGATCGGCGCCACGGGCACGAGCGTAAGCCTGAGCAAGACCGGAGGTCTCAATGCCCGCAATGTCGTCAACGAAGTACACCTTGCGCTCCTCGGCGGTCAAGGGGACGCCAATGGCAGCACCAGCGGGTGATACGTGCTTGAAGCTAGCAGCAGCGGGCTTGCCCAAAGCCTTCTTCAACTCCTTAACCAAAGCCCAGCTGTTCAAAGCATCGAGCAGGTTGATGTAACCAGGAGAACCTCCTAGGACCTTGAAAGGAAGGCTGGTGGCGGGAGTGAAGGCAGAGGCGGGCTTCTGGTGAGGGTTCGCACCGTAACGGAGGGCCATGTACTGCTCACCCTCGGCGTACCGCGCGCGGAAGAAGGAAGAGATGTGGTAGTCATAGTCGGAGGTGTGCTCGAAAGCCTTCAAGGCGTACTTGTTGCGGCTGGTGGGGTTAATCTCGCCCTTCTCGGTCAGCTCCTTCAGGAACGAGGGGTAGTCCTGGGGGTCGCTGAGGATAGTAACACGGGCGTGGTTCTTGGCGGCGGCGCGGATGAGCGTAACACCACCAATGTCGATCTCCTCAACAGCTTCAGGGATAGTCACGTTGGGCTTGGCAATGGTGTCCTTGAAGGGGTACAGGTTGCAGACAATGTAGTCGACCTTGTCGATGTTCTGCTCCGCGAGGTCCTTCTCGTCGGACTCGAGGTTGCGGGCGAGGATACCGGCGTGGACAGCAGGGTGCAGAGTCTTGACTCTTCCATTGAGCATCTCCGGGGCCTTGGTGATGGCCGAGATATCCCTTTGAGAAGTCAGAATGGAACTGATGCACAATACTGACATCAACAGTACGAAATGCCTACTCAACGGGGATGCCAGATTCACGGATCATCCGAGCCGTACCACCAGAGGCTAGAATTCGGACATTGAGCTGGACTAGGCCCTTGGCGAGATCCAAGAGGCCCGTTTTGTCGAAGACAGAGAGGATGGCGATCCGTTGAGACATGGCGACGGGAGAGGTTGCCGTAGCAGCAGTTTGCGACTGAATCGTGACTGGTGATCTCCGAGACCGAAGCAAAGGAAGCTGTAGTCAGTGGAGGTCAGCACAAGTTTGTTTGCTGTAACTGTTTATGGTGAATGAAGGGAAGAGACTGACTGGACCGACGATGAGTTATAAGTAAATAATAAGAGATCAAGTTTTCCCCGAGCAACTCGACCTGACAAAAAAATCATAAATTTTCGATCGCGGGGCAGCGCGAAAGTACCTGTAAGTTTAGTCGTTCAGGCCGTTCGACCCCACCAAAAAGATTCAGCTGATGACTTCATGTACCGGTACCTAGGGCATCTCAGACACTGCGATTTACACCTGCGGCGCCAAAACTTCAATTCAAGAACCCCGCAGCGCCGTTGCCGGAACTTCGAACCCCGCCTTCTCTCGTGAGAGGCACTGTTATCGTACAGTGTGGAAGCCGATGATTTGCATAATTGGCCAATCACATCAATGGATAGATCTGCTCCACGACCGACGATCCACCCAAGATGAACCCTCCCGCGTGCTGCATCGTACGTCTGTCGTAAACCGTCCATGCGATATTTCTGCTGCGACAAAAACTCCGAAACATCGCCTGAACAGACAAATGCAGATTCAATTGATTGAGGAAGGTACCATTGATTATCCATCAAGTTGGCACGGATGAGATTCCCTGAAAGTCTGATCTGAACGAGAGGATACCGACAGTGTTTTCATCTGTACCAACCCGAGCGAACCTGACTCGGGCACTCACCGGGCGCATTGTCGCAGTGATCGATCAACTATACACAGTGTACAGTGAGGTGCGACTAAAGCAGCGTTACACTAACGTTGCTGTGACTCTGGCCCACATCGAGGTACCTCGTTGTCGATCTACACGATAAAGCGCAGGTAACGTTTCTCGCCAGGCGCATCGTGTTTTCAGCCTCACCAAACGCGTTCAAGCATTCGCCTCGTCCATCGTCACATTAGGACTCACTTGAGCCCTGCAATCCATTTCCACCATGTATGGCGACCTTGGAAACAAGCTGGTGAGTAGTGTAGAATTCACTAAGTCACGTACTAAATTTAGTCTGATGCATACAAAAACAGGCCCAACAGGCTAAACGCACTCAAAATCTGGCACATCTGCCGCCGTATCAGACTGAATTAGTCCGTGCCGTCACCCGCGAAGTGCGTGATCTGGACAAAGATGTCGCTGCTCTGCTGGAACCATTTCAGGGCACGTTCAATCCTGCTGATGACCAGGGCACAGCATGCACTCTCTTGGTGAACCACCTGTCCATGCGCAGGAACAAGAGATGTCTGCTCGCCTATCATCGCACGCGGACCGACCGACTCGAGGAGTTGGTGTGGAAAGGCAACGACATTGTTGATCTGGCTGGACAGCAAGGCAGGGACGGACTCGGAAATGCTACCAGCGCAAATCCCGCGGCACATGGCGACAACAGCATGAGTAACCTGAGCCCCCAAGAGGAAGACTACGTTCGGCAATATAGTGACCTCCTGGCCGCCTACAAGGGGCAGTGGACTGATATCGATCTGACGGGCAGCCTTGAACCACCACGAGACCTCTTCATTGATGTGCGTGTTTTGAAAGATGCTGGAGAGATCCAGACTGAGTACGGGTGAGTGAATTGTGAATATTCCCGTTCATCCGTGAATGACCACTAACAACACCACCTCAAAGAGCCATTAACTTGACCAAAAACAGTCAGTTTTACGTACGCCAGGGCGACGTAGAGAGACTCATTGCACAAGGATATCTGCAGAAACTCAGCTGAGTGTGACTGAAGCAAACCACGTCGCTCTGTCGCGCTCATAATGGAGTACCACTCAGGCATCTTGCTCTGGTAGATGCTGTCTCCGCAATCGCTCAAGGTCAGAGCACACGATCTGAAAAACGCATGTCCGATCTGTGAATAAGTAGTCATCGGCATTGAATCACAGTTGTCTCTACGGAATACCGTGCCGAATAGAAACAGGACCATGCATCCCTCACGAGAGCTGCCTACCTGGATGGGTTCGGATGTCCAAGCTCACCTGTACAACCCGATACTCGGACTATGTCTCGAGGATTCGCGGCGAGAGCAACGTTTTTACGTCTCAAAGCAGATGATTTTGCGTCCATGCAGACATCCCCCGCCTCTTCGGATCTCTCTCGGCATTGTACGCCTCCCAAGCGACCAAGATGAGCCACGGCTGCTGCATCCACCCGATGCAGTGATTCAGACTGCTTACGTACCGCAGCTGCATGGCATCACAACCGCAGCACTTGCCGTGGTAAACGTGTGTGTATTCGACGGCGTACGGGAATACATGTTCCCGCGCCGACGGAATCCGGTGTTGTACTTGGATCACTGCTCAGGAGACAACAGCCTTTGACATAGCCAATCGAATGCCTCGAGATCCGTCTTCGCTACGGTTACCAATATTAGGGGAAATAGTGGATGTAGGACGTGACACAAAGTAGGATGCACCACATTCACTCATGAGGTGTGCCAAGGGCTTCTATACAGTCCCGTCACTAATATATGTCGTGTTGTACTTAGTGTAGCGCACTGCCTACACGCGAAGCCGGTCCGTCGTTATGAAAATATCGCGGTGCATAGATTCATCACACGAATACCGATGTCGTTTACCGATGTCGTTTACGTTTCGAGCAACCGATTAGTATACATATACTTCTTCTGCGAGCTCCAAGCTTGATATTATCATGTGCTTCGATGCGATGCGATCAGCTGTCAATTACTAGATCGAATTACCTAACGAGAGACAAAAAAACAGCCAAGGCGTTCGCACGTGCTAGCAGTCCCCAGGTATCACCCTGTACAGAATACTTGCATAGGCTGAGCAACACAGTATGCGTGGATGCAACGCTCGTGATGGTCCGTGGAGGACTCCAACCGTGAACCGTCGACCGTCAAGTTCCAACGCCTCTGCAGCCTGCAGCCACTAACTAGCGCCGGTCGGCAGGGGTTTCCGACCGCAACTGGACCTGAACTCGCCAATGGGGCTGTTATCCGTAGCTTCGCCGTCCACTTTGAATGGTCGCAATCTCAGATGCAAACGGCCTCCAACAATTGTCGAGCATGAGTTTATTTGATACGTATCGTCGAAGTATGAAGTACTTAGGTTCGACTAATAACATGATCATGGAGATATACGAGGCTTCGCCAGTTTGATGCAGTTCACCAACGTCCTGGCGACCATGTTAGGACGGAATGCTCTGTGCCGCATTCCAGACGATCCCTTGATCTCGTCTGAGACCAATTGATTCTTATCGATGTAGACTCCTCTCTGGCTAACCAGGAAGACAACAACAAGCGAAGTTGGCGCAGCTAGAAAACTTTTCCCACGGGTTTATCTTCTCTCCTTGATATTACAGCAGTTGATTCGAGTTCTAGAACAGCCGCTCACTCGCGCTACAGAGATCCTTGAATCCTATACGTTCTAGCCATTCGACACCTACAGATTACGGATTACGGTCAAGAGGAGATAATCTCACTGATATCGAAAAGAAAAAAAATCAGCAACGGAATAAACGAAGCTGAAGAAAGGGCCATTCCAACACTACGCCTCAATGAGATGCAGACTACGGAGTGGCAGGTGTGTGCTAGTTCCCACGACTTTATGCGGATCAGGTCTTCCGTAGGTGTACGAGTAGGTACTTTTTACTGATTACGAACCTGTAAAAGTTAAGGCAGGGGAAAAGACAAAAAAAAAAAAAAAAGAAAGTTTTTAAAAAAAGACCGAATAGTAATCCTCCAACGATTGGCTTTTTTAGGGGTCTTCCTAGTCATTCCAACCTGTGAGGTCCCAACTCCTGCCCCGGTTAAATCTGCAAAGCACACAGCCCACTAACAGCGCCAGACAGATGTCCGCTAGCCCGGACTGGCTAGTGCATCTTAACGGTGAACATCTCCCCTGCCAGGTTTATGAGATCACCAAGCGAACTGCCGCTTCTCCCTGGTAAATATTTTTTCTTGCCTTCCACCACATCCCATACCCTTGCGTGCTATAGAGATTTTGGGCATGTCACGTCGTCTTGTGGGAGCCTCGCAAGTGTTACCATGACACGACAGGAAAAAGAGGACGAGCATTTGCCTGTTCTACTCTAGCTTGGCTGTGAACGACCCTCCGGACAACCCTCTGGACGACCCTTCTTCCAGGATCAGACAGGCAACGCAAAAAAAGCTGCTAAGAGGTTAGCTTTCGGTTCGCCCCTTGTCCCCCACAAGCTACGACGGCTTTATAGTCTCCAATGTCTCTACTATAATCCCTACCTTTCTTGGATTTGTCTTGTGGTGATTATTGGTTCATCAGTCGTGGTTGCGTCGTTCGCCTCTCCAGGAACTCTGCAGACCGGCGCACGACTCGCAGCCCTCGTATATTCCTATACGACTTCTTTCTTCCCCGATAGTGGGCGCGCATTGCCTTCCTTTCAGATAGATTGCTAGCGCATGGCTTGATCGCCCACTTACAGCCATGTCTGCTCCCCAATCTCGATTTCCCTGGGCTCGGGTGTCTGCCTCGGCGAGCTCGCGACCAGACGATGAAGAGGCCGCACATATTGCGACCCCAGAATCGCAACATCCAGCTCGCCACGTACCAGGAGCTCTCGATCCGAAACCATTGCCTTCTCCATTTGGTTCTCCTAACCACCGGGAGTTTACGAGGTCCTTTATTCCCGGTTCTTTTCAAGACCATCTCTGTTCGTCCCGACTCGTCTACCGCGTATATTTTCATTCGTCCTGACATGTATTATTAGCGCCAATAGACTCTGCTGGGTTTGCCAGAAGTGTTCGTCAGGATACCTCCGAGCTTGCCTCGTACATCCTCGCCGACAACCAGGACAAGCGAGGTACTTCCTTTCTTGCGCCGCGGCTGTCCGTGTCCGCTAGTCATGACCACCTAGCGAACGATGATTCTCGATATCGCGGTACCGATAGTATAGGAGAGATCTTGGATTCGTCTTCGGCCAGCCGCGAGACAGATGCTACGGAAGATGGTAGCGCCTCTACCTTGCTTCATCCCCCTCGACTCGAAGATCCTCAGTCATCCACCCACAATGCGAGATTGCGGAACTCGCGCTCGGCAAGAACAATGTCATTGTCCGCAGAGTCAATTGACCGAAACCACGACGCCAGTGATCCTGGAACGTCCGAAACAACGCCCTTGTTAAGCCCTAGGTCGCATATGTCCCAGCGCTCAGACGACCTCGATGATCTCGAAAATCAGAAGCCCCGAGGCAGAACGGCCTACGCGGGCACATCATTTAGAGACAGAGCTGAGGAAACAGTACGTCATTTGGCCGCTGCCATGAACCCGAAAGTCTGGAATAGGAGAACCATTTGGAGAGCTGCCGTTATGGACCCTATCCGTTGCCTACCGGCTGTGGTGGTGGGATTACTTCTTAACATCCTAGATGCACTTTCATATGGTGAGTGGACGCTCAAATAGTTGCCCCTGTTCTTTCTCTGCTAACAGTATCCGAGGCTTGATTTTGTTCCCTTTGGGCAATCCTATTTTCGCACACTTAGGCCCTGCTGGAATCTCGATTTTCTATGTTAGCACCATCGTGGCGCAACTGACATACTCTGTCGGAAGTATTTTCAAGGGCGGCATCGGCTCTGAACTAGTACGCATGAATATCTCTGGTTGTCGTTGTACTGAACTAACTGTGCTTTACAGATTGAAGTTATTCCTTTCTTTCACAGCATGGCAGCTACCATAACAGAGGTCGTAGGTGAAGACAAGCCAGACGCTGTGATCGCAACCACAATCACGGCTTTTGCGATCAGCTCCATGCTGACAGGCGTCGTCTTCTATCTGATGGGACAGTTCCAATTGGGTTACATCATCGGATTTATTCCCCGTCATATCTTGATTGGTTGCATTGGTGGTGTAGGCTGGTTCCTCGTTGCCACTGGCTTCCAAGTCTCGGCTCGACTGGGTGAATTCCGTTACGATCTCGATACAGCTCGAGATTTGTTCCAGAAAGACACGCTTGCGCTTTGGTTGATTCCCCTTGGCCTCTCAGCACTTCTCTTGGTGCTACAGCGGAAAATCACGTCCCGCTACTTTCTACCATCTTTTATCCTCTGCGTTCCTCTCGTCTTCTATTCTGTCGTATTGTTGTTGCAGGGTACGGATCTGGACCCTCTAAGACAAAAGGGATGGATTTTCAAGGCACCAGAGGGTGGCCAACCGTGGTGGTACTTCTGGACACTCTACAGTAAGTCCAAACGTTTGAGTTGAAAATATATCAAGTGATGAGACTGACGGGAGACACAGGATTCGATCTGGTTCATTGGGGCGCCATTCTGGAAACTGTCGGCGCTATGTTCGCTTTGACGTTCTTTAGCTTGTTGCATGTGCCTATCAACGTTCCTGCTCTGGCGCAAAATGCGGGCGAAGATAACTTGAAACTGGACCATGAGCTCAAGCTCCACGGCATTTCCAACTTCGCTTCGGGAATGATTGGCAGTGTGCAAAATTATCTGGTGTTTTCGAACACCATTTTCTTCATGAGATCTGGAGGTGGTAGCCGGCTCGCTGGATTTATGCTCGCTGCGGCTACTTTCGTGGTGATGACCATTGGCCCCGTGACGATTGGATTCATCCCCGTCATGATGGTTGGCACACTCATTTTCGTCCTTGGTTTTGAACTGCTCTCAGATGCTTTGATTCACCCGAGAAAGAAGCTGAAGTGGGTGGAATATCTCACGGTAATTATACCCGATCCCTGGCAGTTTCAGACCGGTGCTAACTGTTATTACTAGATTGTTGTTATTGTGTTGACTATGGGTATTTATGATTTCGTGGTCGGCATCTTCCTCGGTGTGATTCTCGCTTTCATCGCCGCCATCTTCCATTCATCCAGAGTGTCGGCAATCCGTGCTACTTACACGGGCGACCAAGTCGGATCTATGGTGCGGCGCAACCCTTCGCAGCATCACTACCTGCGTCAAGTCGGAACGCAGACGTACGTCATCAAGTTGTCTGGGTTCCTCTTTTTCGGTACTATTGTTGGAGTAGAAGAGAAGATCCGTGAGCTCATCGCAGATGATGCATTCAGAGAGCATTCTATCAGCTTCATGATTCTTGACCTGTGGCATGTCACGGGCATTGATTTCTCCGCCGCTGAAGGATTCAAGACCATCAGCAGACTGTTGCACGGAAAAGGCGTCACCCTCCTTATTAGTGGTAAGGACGCGGACAGCAGTGTTGGACTGGATCTAACAGCAGCCGGTCTTGGGTCCGACATCGACGTCAAGTTCATGCCCGATCTGAACTCGGCGCTCGAGAGTTGTGAGAACGAACAGCTCAAGACTCTGTACGCCAATCAAGAGGCATTGAGATCAACCCGGCCGTCGACTTCGAGGAATATTGATGTACCGACAACTCAGCAGGGCCCCGCCAATCCTGCCTTTGAATTCCTGTCTCATTCGCCAAGGAAACATCACTTGCACCAGGCGGCAAGAAACACCCTGACGCACCAAGAAGAAGTACACCAGACAAACAAGTGGCAGAGTCTAAGTGAGCCTCTTCGCCTCATGCTCCAGGTATTCTACAACGTGAGCCGGGAGAACGAGGACTTCTGGTTCCGCGCCAAGTCCTACTTCACCCGCAAGGAATTCCCCGCCGGCACAGTCCTATACCACCGCGGCGAAGAAGCCAATGGCTTCTACCTGCTCGAGAAGGGCGAGCTACACGCCGAATACGAGACACCGCAAGGCTTCCTGGTGGAGCCCATTGTCCAGGGCACGACGTGCGGCGAGCTGCCCTTCTTCTCAGAGACCACGCGCACGGCCACCGTCCGCGTGGTCAAGGATTGCGTCGTATGGGTCATGGACACGGCGAGCTGGAACAGACTGCAGGACGAGCATAGGGACGTTGCGCAGGAATTGCTGCGCGTGTCGTTGAAGTTGACGACGGAGCGCATGGAGGTCATGACGAATTATATCTCGGCCTTGGGCAATTAAAAATTTGGCGAAAATAAAAGATAAAATATAGACGGTGAATCTCAACGATTTGGAGCGAGCAAAAAAGTTTTTTATTGATTTGATTGGGGCATTGGGATGGCGTGGCATATCCGTCAGGTTTAGATGGTAGCGAAACGCAATGTTGTGATGTTTTTCTTCTTCCCCTGACTATACGAGTAGATATGTGGGATAGATGTGGCATAAGCGTATGAGTCGAGTTTCCATTGTCATTAATGATTTCGATGAATGTCTATCCGTACTTGATGTCAGTTGAATGGACGTGAAGATCTGATACTGATTCGAACGAAGGTTTGCCAGATCAGTTTTATGAGGGAGCAGGTTCATGCTCAATAGATTCGTCATCTTGTCCTCTCAGGGGCTTAGACGCGATCGAAAAGACGGATTAATAGTCTCAAGGCTAGACAATCCAAACGAAATTCCAAGTGCAATTCATTGACTGGCTTAATTTGCGTTGATATGAACTGGATTGAGGGTATCACAACTCATCATCCGGTCTTTCCCAGCACAGCTGGGTCAAAGGTGATCGATCTACGTAGTTTCTGCGAATTTTCAACTAGCCTATCAACTTACACATCCCGTCCTCTGTGTCCCGTACTGATGGCCGATACGTAAGTAGGTACACGGTCAGCCATTTTGTGTGACAGGCACCTCCTATTCAGGGGTCAGTAGATTTAGGTGGAAGTTGTGGTTAAAAGTCGAGGCGTGACTCAGGACTTAATTTGGTCTCCGGTTGAGTTGAATTGAATCACTATTTTGCGCGAATCGAGTTTAACGATATTAAACCAAACCTGATCGACTGAATTGGATTGTTCGATTGAATTGTCGAGAACAGACCAGGTGAGCCGGTACTTTCTTCCACGCGTCTTCGTGATAGGTTACCCCTGACATAGTGACCAGACTTCCCATGCAGCCACATCTAAATAGATCATATAACGCGAGGGAAGACGACCAGCAATGTTCTTGACTAAACCTCGTGAAGGACTAGGGGAGGCATGACGAGGAGTGGATATAAGGGGACCGAACAGTCGAGGTGGGAGAGATAGGACAGGGGAACGTGAAGTGACACGTCTGTATCACGTCAAGTTTCGTACTCATTCGCAATGGAATGCCCTCTTCAGGGTGAAGGTAAAGAAACGTATGCACTGGCAAAGGGGCCCAGAGAAACGAGAGAGAATAGGGGAGAAGGGAAACAAAAAAAGTTACCAAGTCTGTCTGTTTTCATGTCGAATTTTTGGCGCATAAAAGTACAGGATATCTGGACTTCCCCCCCTTAAGCAGAGCCCCCAATCCTTGTCTTGTGTGTGTTGTTTACAGAACCCTTAATTACATAGTACGCCAGACTACCATATTAGGACCCCGAGAGTGTGTGTGAGAGAGAGATATCAAGAGAGAAGTGCGGTATCGAAAGAGAGAAGAGTAACAAAAGAGAGGCCAACCCCTATCTTTTTCATTCTCCTTTTTACACGACTCGCTTGACCTCGAAGAAACGACGTAACCACCAGACCTGGAACAGAGATTCACCAATGACCACGCCGATGACGAAGAGATTCCACCACTTGACTCGGCTGTTCGTGCTCTCGGCCGTGTTCCGGTGCGTGCGCTCGCGCATGACGATGTACGATTGTTCATCCTTGACCTGGCTGACGAGTTCGTTGAGGGTTTTCACTGCATTCATTTATATCATTAGTCCACGTGCCCTGACTTGCGAATATCATGGTTGGAAGTGAATGCGTACGTTCTATTTCGAGGGGATCGACGGGCGCATCGGCCTCGGAGACGTAGACGATGCCGTGGACGTTGAAGGAGACTTCTTTGTTGTTGGCGCCCCAGTGCTCGTTGCCGAAGCAGTAGAGGTAGCGGCCGTCGAGCTGCGCCGTGAAGGAGTAGTCGCCGTTCGAGACGGATTTCTGGAAGGCCTCGTATTGGCCGTTGGGTCTCGTGATCTGGAAGCACGCGAGTGTAAGTATTCGTCCGATCTTGCGAGATCCATTCCATCCCAATAATCACTATTCAATCCTCTCTCTTATTTCATCCTCTTCCTCCTCCTTCTTCATCTCTTTCTTTCTCCAATTTCCTTCCCCGAAGAATGGTGGTGGTTGATCATACCCAGAAGTCAATGTCTAGATTGCCCGCACTGCCGAATTCGCGGTCACCAACTTGGAAGGTGACGGTCATGACATCGTCCTTGTGGAGCTCCTCGTGGAAGCATTCGCGGCCGTGGGCGGGCAGCTGGATGTTGTGGCCGAAGACGGTCTGGACACAGAGACCAGCGGCTGCTAATAACGTCGCCGAGGAGAAACGCATCTTGTCTTTTTATTGATTGTCGTCGCCTAGCAGAAATGATCCGTCGAGTGTGGATTGTCCGGGGGTGACAACGGGGGATTCGTTGTTATCGAATTATTATTGGCGGTGGTTGTTGTTGGACTGGCGCATTTAATTCACGGCGAACAATCAATCACGAGAGTTGACACTTTGGCGATCCGTCGAGCTCTCTCGTCGGAACGTTGCGAGCTTAGCCTAGCCTGACTTGTCCTGGCTGTTCTTTCCAGTGGGCCTTGAATCGAAGCCCCCACAGCGAGCCAAGCCAGATGCAGCCACTTTGACGGGCGGCCGTGGATCCACTTGTGGCCACTCCACGGCCACTCAATGGCCTGGCTCGCCTGGACGATGAGGTTAGTGGGCTGGTGGTGAGCCGGTGGTGAGCCTGTGGCAATGTGGCCGGTGGGTTGGGGCCGTACCTATCCACTATCGGCAGTGATTGGCACCGTAGATTAGGTGCTACGTGCGCTACGAACGCTACGATGCGCGCTACAATTATCTGTCGATTGGGCTTGGAAAGTGCCAGTTTCCGGACGACGAATTTAATTCCTAAAGCGAGAGGAGCGCATAGTCGAATGGACCCCACTCCGTCCGCTTCTCGACTCGGCGGAAGTATTCTAGAGCAGATCCCCATACAAATAGATATGGGAACACGGTGGAAAGTACAACCCTCCCACTTCGCCGCCGTGCTGCGCATAGGACCGCTTTTCCCCTCACGACACCGGTATGCGAATGAAACCCTCTTGTTGAATCCAAGATCCGAGTCGTATTCTTATACTCATACAAGAGTGAATCTGAAGATTCTTATGTCCCGTGCTATTTCTGTACAGCGTATTCTTACTTTCGGTCCGTGATCCGTACGGCGGTACTTCGTATAGGCAGTCGATTGGCGCACTTCGTAAAGTACACGTGAATGATGACCTGCGAATGATCGGTTACAGCGCCGCATAGCGCTGTGGTCCAGCGAGCGGAGGTACCCGGTACCCGGTGGACGTCAGGCGTTGCATGCAACAACCTCCAGCCTGCCTGGTATTGCGTACTTCGTAATCCGTCCTTGTCCCTCCCTCCTCTTGTCACCCTCTGTCCCTCTGTCCTCAGGTCCTGCCCCTGTCACTGTCCCCTCTCCAGCCACATCGTCCATGACCAACCATCGAAAAGGCCTTTTTACCTAACCTCTTTGAAATCCACCACATCTCTCTTCACCGATCTTGACTACCTACTACATCACACTTGACATAACCACCCCCCCTTTGATAGCCCATCCCATCACGACGAGGTCTCTCCTTCGCTGAGCAGGTCTCATTTTTGCAGAATAGTAGTAAGTCCGCCCTCTCCCACGCTTCCCACGCTGCCCACCTTTTCCCCTCGGAACACGAACACACGAACAAAGCGCACTGCTGGCCACCACAAGCCTTCCCTTCCCTTGTCCTTGTTGTTGCATTGCAGCCTTGCTTTGGCCTACTCCTACTTCCTGCTCCTACTCCTCCTCCTCCTCCTCCTCATAATACCAAACACTGTCGCCTACCTGCTTGTATTCCGGCCCACTCTACTCTAAGTTTACCTCACGTCTACTTGTTCTGTTCGCTTCGGGTTCCCGTCTCCTTTCGCGGCAGCCTGGAATCAATCCCTCCACTCTATTATCTGTCCGTATCTGCACGTCAGAGCCAGTGCCACGGGCAGGGTTTCAGCCTGTCCTCTCGTTGCCCACACCGTCGCGCTCATCGCATCCAAACAAAACGATCGATCTGTCCTTAGCGGCAGGACGACCGACGTCTTTATCGCCTCGTCGCCTTATCGCTGCCTGCCTGGGGACCAGTCATCATCCATTATCTGTCCTCTCGCTCACTGCCCAGTGCCTTTGTCTTCATAAATCAAGACTAACATCGTCATTCTTTCGTCGGCAGATTCGCAGACATTCTCCGTATTCGAGAATATTGGCCTAATACTTTCCCGTCATATCCATCACAAGAGGTTGTCACCATGGGTCTCGCGTTCTCTAAGATATTCGACAAGTTGTGGGGGAAGAAGGAGATGAGAATTCTGATGGTCGGTTTGGATGCCGCCGGAAAGACGACCATTCTGTACAAACTCAAGCTTGGTGAAATCGTTACGACCATCCCTACCATCGGTATGCCCACCCCTACCTGCCATCGATCCTCCATCGATCCTTTATCCATCGACCATTTATCTGTCTATCCATCCATCCGTCCATCTCCATCTCTATCCCTCTCTCTATCTACCTACCTACTACTCTCTGTTATAGTGCTGACGTAATTCGAACGCGTGCAGGTTTCAACGTCGAGACTGTCGAGTACAAGAACATCCAGTTCACCGTCTGGGATGTCGGTGGTCAGGACAAGATTCGGCCTCTGTGGCGCCACTACTTCCAGAACACACAGGGTATTATCTTCGTAGTCGACAGCAACGACCGCGACCGTATTGTGGAAGCCCGAGAGGAGCTGCAGCGCATGCTCAACGAAGACGAGTTGCGAGATGCTATCCTACTAGTCTTCGCCAACAAGCAGGATCTGCCTGTAAGCTGAGGCCTCCCCTTGCTGACTATTATAAAAGTCATAACGAACGTCCCCTTGCTAATGCGACACGCGACAGAACGCCATGAACGCTGCCGAGATTACGGATAAGCTTGGTCTCCACAGCTTGAGAAACCGCGCCTGGGTATGTCTCTCCATCTCTTATGTTCTTCACTCCCATCAACTAACAGATATATCTAGTACATCCAATCCACCTGCGCCACTTCTGGTGACGGTCTGTACGAGGGTCTCGAGTGGCTCGCCACCACTCTCCGCAAGGCGGGACACCAGTAGAAATTTTAAGCATATGGCATTCCGAACGCTCGACCCAATTCTTCCTCCTCAGTCGTTCATGGGTCGGTTGTAGCCCACGTACGTTATTTTCCGGGGCAGCAGACACGATATAGTCATAAACTACGCATCTTCTCGGTTACTACCTTTTTCTCTGGTGGCAGTGGCTCCGCAGAGTGAGTGTTCGAACCAGCTAACGGGTCCACGGGTTCTCTTTATACGCGTTCGGCCCATCCGCTGGTCCGATGCTGCAGAAGTCTTGAGTGCGGGCAGAGTGTAGTGGGAAAGTGGGCGTCTTCGGCGAAACTTGAATGAATTGGTGTTTACCGACGGCATTAAGGAGATTCTCCCTGCGTTTATTGACAGCATAAACGGCGCGTCTTCCGGGCGCGCGGGAGGCTCGCTGTTGACTGGACCTTATTATATCAATGCGTCCCCGGCTGTGCTCACACCGAATAAGACTTCTTCTTTTCCTATTAGTACAGCAAATGTCATGCCCTTTCCTGCTTTTCGTCCGGATCGTTTCACTGTGGTATTTTAACGGGGGACCTCTGAGTCCTCCTATGGGATAGCTCGTAAGTAAGAAGAAAATTGATACCGTTATACGTTGTGTATAAGTCTTAAACGGTTGGGTTCACGATGATGATGAGCACGGTGATGAATACGGCAACTCTTTCCGTGAGATGAATCTCCATACGTACGGTACCCTGACTGAGTCGACTCAGAATGGGATCATGGGACAATATAGGTAGGTCCCCCGGTTTGTTTGTCTCTTTGTCTCTTCGTCTTACTTTATCTCTTTCCCTTTCTTATCATCTCATGGTCCGACCTGTCAGCCAGCTCTCTCAGCATAACGCGACAAACAGTAAGCTCTTGACATCAGAACTGAACGGTTTATCAGAGTGCTTAGGGGTAAGCAATGCGATTAGGGCCGTCCTTTTACCGCACATGGCACTGACTATCAGGGCTTATCGGGGCATTATCTGCCGTTTAGTGGACATCATTACGTTCGAGAAACGGAGTTACAAGCGGAGGTATCTCCCGTGCGTCGCACATGTGAAGGCCTTGATAACCACGATTGGCTGCCAATCGCGTACTCTACGGAATACGTAATCCGTACTGATCGTACAGTAAAATGGCAGGCCGACCGTCTCTGTACGGGTAACGGCGGCCGAGCGAAGGCCCAGTCGGGTTAGGTGAGGCTGCATGTACCGTATGATTTCTGAGACGTCCAGTTCCGTGATCGGGTTCCCAAGCCGACGCGAGCCCGACGAGACCGAATTTGACTTTTTCGCAATCGATTAATTAATTGGAAGCTCTCCATTCCTTCTTTTAAAACTATTTGTACTAATATTATTTTCTTGTTCTCTACACTCGCTTTGGGTCTGTCAGACTGAGATTGATTAAATTGGGGGAATTTGTCGAGATCATTTCTGGGTTATCGGACTTGAACAGTTTCCTGAGATCACCATGAAGCTGTCTACTCGTGTCGCATCGTCGGCCGGAAAGGGCATCCGTCTCGCTGGCAATGCGAGACAGCCCAACACCAATGTGGTCCGGGCATTCTCATCCGCCGTTGTCGCTCACAGCAATGGCAATGCTGGCAGCTCTGTTACGGCCAAGTCGCAGAGCCAGTTCTCGCGGAACTCCCTGCCCCGTCTCCCGGCGCAAAGCCGTAGAACATACGCCTCGGCTGCCCCAGCCGAGAAGCTCGGCAGGACAGGTCTCTACAACCTTCACTGCGCTCATGGCGCCAAGATTGTACCCTTCGGTGGCTACGAGATGCCCGTTCAGTACAAGGGACTCAGCTTGATTGAGTCTCACAACTTCACCCGCACGAAGGCTTCGCTCTTTGATGTCGGCCACATGGTCCAGCACACCTTCAAGGGTCCCGGCGCCACTGCCTTCCTGCAGCGCGTCACCCCCGCTGACCTCGAGAACCTCAAGGCGCACCACAACACCCTGTCCACGCTCCTCTGGCCCACCGGTGGTATCGTCGACGACACCATCATCACCCGCATGGGTCCCGAGGAATTCTACGTTGTCACCAACGCCGGCTGCAGAGAGAAGGACCTCGCCTACTTCAAGGAGCAGCTCGCCGCCTGGACCGGCGCCAGCGTTCAGCACGAAGTCCTCGAGAACTACGGCCTCATCGCCCTCCAGGGCCCCCTGGCCCAGACTCTGCTGACCGAGCTCCTCGTTGACTCCGCCGCGACGGACCTGTCCAAGCTTTACTTCGGTCAGTGCGTCTACGCCAACGTCAAGGGCGCGCAGGAGCGCGTGCTCGTCAGCCGTGGCGGCTACACGGGTGAGGACGGCTTCGAAATCTCCATCCACCCCGCCGACACCGAGTCCGTGACCTCCACCCTCCTCACCACCGCTGGCCCCGAACGCCTCCAGCTCGCGGGTCTCGGTGCCCGTGACAGTCTGCGCCTCGAGGCCGGCATGTGCCTTTACGGCCACGACCTAAACGACACCACCACTCCCGTTGAGGCCGGTCTCTCCTGGGTCATCGGCAAGAACCGCCGCAGCCCGGCTACCGATGCGGACAAGTTCCACGGCGCGGACGTCATCCTGCCCCAGCTTACGCCCAAGAGCAAGGGCGGCAACGGCGTCGAGAGACGTCGTGTTGGTCTCATCGTCGAGGGTGCGCCCGCGCGCGAGGGCGTGGAGATCTACACTGCGGACGGCAGCGAGAAGATCGGTGTCATTACGAGCGGTGGACCGAGCCCTACACTCACGAAGAACATTGCCATGGCGTATCTGAAGGACGGTATGCATAAGGCTGGTACCGAGGTCCAGGCGCTTGTGCGTGGACGCCCCCGGAAGGCTGTTGTTACGAAGATGCCGTTTGTGCCGGCTAAGTATGTTAAGAGCCCTGCTGCTTAGGTTTATATCTCAGGGGTTTATATGACATGAGCTTGGAAAGGGGGAGGAGAAGTTGGGATACGCCGTTGTGGTCGAGTAATATCGCCTTCATTGGATGCTGGCTAGTCGGTCGATTGGCTCCAATGGAGCTACAACTCCAAGGCCTTGAGAAAGGCCTGCGATTTCGATTTCAGGTTAGAATTGGTTCCGTTCTTGATTAATGAGCGGGACATAAATCAGCCCACCATCTCAACAATGGGTGCGGCGTCGAAGGTGACGAGAGATCATCAAACAGAATGATGAGAAAAGTAAGGGGACGAATAACCTCCAATTATGTAGGTGAAGTAGATACAATGATAGAAAAAATAAAATGGATACCCTCAACTACCTAGTTCGAGATGAATATGCTTTTGACTTGCTAGTATCAGGGGTTAGCTCAGGAGTAAGGCGGAGGTTTTACGATCCCCGTGTCTTTGTGGCCTGTTAGATGTGTCGACTGTTTAACGGGGAGAGATGCTCGAAGAATTGTGTCTTGTGTCCAGGTGGCGCTCACCTCTATATATACCTAACCTACCTACACATTACACAGGTCACACATGTTGACAAGCCCGTTGAATCTGCTCAACTCTCTGTAAGCTTGTCTCGGCCCATACGAATTGAGCATCACGAGCAACACTGCTTGTACTACAAAGGGTTACCGTTAGGTAGGACTTGTTGACGGGTAGGTTGAGTTACACGACCGTATACACAAGCTGCAGGCTTCGACGTTCAAGAGTCGAGACAGTCTTTTTGGTAGGTCATGTATATATCTTTCTCACTATATGTACACTTTTGCACCGAAGTTCCAAGTCTGATATCTACAAGGCGAGGGAGTTTCCATCAAGATGCTTCCCCTTATTCACCCCTGAACGGCGATGAGGGCCCGGCAAGCGTGAGGGTCAGGAGCCTTGTCTTATTGTTACGTTGATGGAGGTAGTAAGGTGTTCTCGGACTAGGTCCGGGGTTCTTGAATTGGTGTTCAGGTTCGTGTGGATGGCATTGTGATGCCTTTAAGGGGTAACCTATCTGTGTGTGGTAGGCACTAAGAAGAGGGCCTCGACGATGTTTGAACTCGAGACTTGTATTCGTTTAATCATGCAATTCAATATTAAGGGTCATCTAATTTATGGCAATCTTTCTAGAATATGTGACGATGTTTTGACATGTTGACTTGGTCGGCATGAATTGTCCCCAGATGAGTGATGACCTCCGCGATGGCAAGCCGAACCAGCCATCACGCCGATGATGATAGCCGTGATTCACATCAGCAACAGTTACAACTCCAAGATATCAACCCTCAAAGGGTGCAACACTCATCCATACGATCTGCCCGTCCTCTCCGGCCACACAATAACGACGGCCGGCAACATCTGCAATGTCACCGCACCGCATGTGCGCAGTCATCAGACACCAACCGGCAGCCCTCCTAATCTTTCTCCGACCGTATCACCCGAGTGGCAACATCCAATGCGGTAACGGTACAATTTATTGAAGCTGAACCACGGCCCCGCAAATGTCTAGCAGTGTGGCCGGTGTAACGGCCGGTGCAACCGTGAGCAATACGAAGCACGGAATGTGGATATTGTAACGGTTGCTACCTATCCGTGCACACCGGGGATGTTCGACGTTACATCCGTGTTACCCAATGGACGTACGGGATTCAGAACCGTTTACACAACGGATATTATAACGGAGTACCCGATGTTGAGTTCAAACCGTCCTCCGGACCACGGGAACCGTACAGATCATGGAACTCCCGCCCGTGACTCTCCTCGGTGCCGATCAAAGCTCACCCCGCTGGACGCCCAGCACCTCAAAGCCGCATTCACCCTGAACGGCCTCCTAACATAGAACCGTCTCCGCTCCCCAACAGGCGAAGACCCTAACTTTCCCCCATCAAAAACCAACACCGTAATCCTGTTCCCGGCCTCGGAATGGGATGCCCTCGCTGCCGCAGCGTCTGAGAACAACTTCTTTCCGCCCCTGCTCCTTGACAGGCAGCCTGATCGCCAAGATACCGCATAAGCCTGTTTTAGGTCATCCGAGTAGTGATCTAACTTTACAATCACGTTTCAGAATAAAAAACAGGGGATTCGCCGCTCAGTTGAAATAACTCTGTATGACGATTTTGGACGGTTGTTGAGGACAGCACTTATTTGCTCGCAACCACGTGCATACAGATGTTACGGAGAGAAGTCCATGGTGAATCCGATGGGCGACATGGGTATATCAGATATTATGGGTTCAGCAACTTCTGGAGAACATAGATATCAGCAACCTGATCATCGTGTCTGTATACGGCCTGGATGATGATCTGATAGAAAAAAAGGGATTTGAGTGGGGTTTGTATGGGTCAGCATACCTGTTTCTCAACCTTTGTTCCATTCTCACCCTGCGTCCAGCGCGCTGACGACAAATTTAGCCAAAGACAGCAAGAGGTAGTGTTATATTCTGCTCACCGTGTTCCACATCAAAACCGGCGGCGCGCCACTCCTTCTCATACCCGACTACCGAAATGAACTCGCGTACGAAGGCTCCCGTAGCATGGGGGACTTCTTCAGTTGATGGCCAAAGGTCATGACTAGCACACCAAGTGAGGAGAAATCCAATATCATTCGCATCTTGGCTCCTCTTCTTCTCATTCATCTGGTTTGAGTAGGAAAAGCACTTTGAGTTGAGGAGGAGCGTGGGCTTCAAAACGTGGACGCCTTGAACGAATATAGTCGGGGTTGACTCGGTAAATTCGTTTATGTAGAGAGATGGCGGCATTGAGATCCCAATCCGCATGCATGGTAACGGCTTATAGCTCACATACAATGTTCCCTTTGCAATGGTGAAGAGACTTGAGGCCTTTCTGAGCCTGTACCTCGTCGCCGGTATTGCGCCCGTTGGCACCACCAAGTCTATATCGACTGTCCAATTTGGCGAGCCTAGCACGTTGCATGCTGCGCTTCCTACGACCGCATATTTTACATCGTGCAGAGCAAACCCAAGGGCGCGAGTTGCCGAAAGTGTGTCTGCTAGGGTGGGCACCCTTTCTTGAGGTAATGCTTGGGTGTTCATGGCTGTGGACGGCTCCAGATGGAGGAAGTGATATTCGTGGCTGGCACGTTTTGCTAGGTAGGCTCACTTGCGAAAGTAGGATGAACGTACGACTGACCGAAAATAGGTCTCTTGAATGAGGAACAAGAAGGGCTGTATGGTTATGGGAAGAAGACGAGGAGAAAAAAAAGAGACGACTGAGAATACCAACGACACCTCTGGGCAGTGCAATCAGTCTGCCCTTCCTTCCATGCCCCCGGAAGCCTCCTTCCTGGTGCCCCCATTCGCTTTCCTGCGCACCTGCCCAGTTTGCTACAATGACTGAAGTGAGATTGCATGACTGCTTCGATTCGGTGGGCTTCTGGAGTATATCTTCAGTCATCCCTTCCGACTGAGGAAACAAAAAACTTAAAGTCCCACGCACTGGCCCGCAGTCACAGCAGCCAGCAACGACTCCCTGGAGTCGCATCATGGCCATCTTCACCTCCCGTGGCTTGAAAGTTGGGTGACTAGCCAGGCCGTTCTTTTCGCAGGCAATGCAGCTGGGGGGCTCGTCCCGCGATTTTACACACGGCGGGACGGGACGGACTGAGGTCATTTGCAAGATTCCTTTCACGTTTGCATGAGCCAGCACCATCACTTTTGTTCCCTTCTCAACAATTTGCTTCCAAGAGACGAGGATCAACATATCTTTTGGTTGAAAGCCCATCTCTGAGTGCTTGCGCTTCTGCGCAGGGCAAGTTGGCAAGTTCACCACATTGAGATACAACTCGAGTGTGGTGTTGACGATTCATTCGGCACTTATCGGTCGACTGCCCAGGGGAACTGTAACTTTCATTCTCACAGCTTCAACTCCTTTAGAATACAGATCCACATCGACGATCGTGATATACGCTCATCGGCATTCACCGGATCCCATCCTCACAAACTTGTGGTATTACGATAGGTTGATCAGCGTGGGAAAGAAGGGGGCTGTTCCCGACTCCGAAACCACCGCTGCTGTGCCATTCTGTGCTCCATGTGGGCAAATGACTCTCAGCTGAGAGACTAGACCACCAAAACCGTTGTCTTGTCTTGTGTCAAGCCCCAACAAGTCCGAGTCCCCCTGACTCTTGAGAGTCAGTGTTTTACTCACTTCGAGGAAGGCAAAACATGCTACGGTTTGCGACCCGGCGGATTACGGATTACGCAGCAATTCCGTCCAAGATCATGCGCTTGTGACACGCTAAGATCTATCGAGCTAGCGCGCATTACGGAAACTGCAAGAGCCACCTAACACGTCTTGGCCATATGAAAACGTGTGATACTGTACGGAAACGGATTTCCCACAACATCTCTACCTATTTCCGTTTCATCCACGCAAATGTCGATTTCGAATTCCATCATTCATCTTTCGTAGCAGCACTGATATGCAGTCAGATTTTCGCTGCCGTACCTACTCCGTACTTTGACGGTCTACACCGTGAGCCTAAGCGGTATTCCGCAATCAGGACGGAATTCAGCTTGCCTAAACGAGTCTAACGTCTTAGCAACTACCGGTAACAGGCCTAGACAGGTAGCGCCGCATGCAGATCTAGACCTACGTAACACGGTCTAACGCGAACAGGTAACTGGAAAAGCAGACATGTGCGGCTGGGCCGTATTGGGTTACAGCAGACGGTTGGTTGCTCGTGGCAATGGTGTGAAGCTGGACTGGTCCGACTGACGAGCAGCGAGTGGCTGCAGCAATGTTGATTAAAGTGGATATTTTTGTGGCGAGCCTTTTAAATCCGCACCCTGTCGAGCCT
The DNA here is from genome assembly GCA_028637685.1 of Xylariaceae sp. X3-2. Lineage (NCBI taxonomy): Eukaryota > Fungi > Ascomycota > Sordariomycetes > Xylariales > Xylariaceae > Xylariaceae sp. X3-2. The sequence goes on from JAJFDI010000032.1 coordinate 233,324, forward strand.
ATGACCTGTGCAAGAAAGGGATGTTGGTCTGGCGTGGGCTTTTTTTAATTCAAACACATGTTTGTCTCTTAAATTACCTGCCACATTCGCCGGGTAGTTTAATTTGACATCTCTGCGGGATAGAGATCCAGATCAAGTCGGGTAAGTTGGGCTCTTCTTTTTCTGTATTCCGCACCCGTGCTTCGTCACTTGCAGTGGCCCTATCTCTTTCGTGCTGCATGCTTCCGTGTATGTACATATTTACGGATTATAAACGATTCCCAGAATTGCTTACATGATTGCGTCGTGGAGGGGAAGGTACGCAGTAGTAGAGTCGTATTACTACACCACCCACGCCGTACTTTAGGTAACTGCCCGCACGACAAGCAGCACAAGCAGCAGCACGCACCGTACGCAATACAGCCACCATCGCCGGTCTGCTACTGTGTATGACGGGTGTCGTAATACCTGCGACCATCCTGGCTAAACCCACGCACGTCCTTATCGCATCATTGACACCCCCCTTTATCCTCTCTCCCGCCAACCTGGAGAAGACTACGAGTACATAGTGACGATAGGGGACATTTCAGTCCAACCGGTTCGTGTGCTTCTGAAGCTCCCCTCCCCCAGCCCAATTTCCCTTTCCATTCCCGTTGCCGTTGCCCTGCCGCTGCCGTCCCGCATTCCTCTCATGCACCATCTAATCCTATCCGCTGTGAAATAGCTGGTCGCGGTGCCTTATCATGGCAGGCCGCCCTCACTGGAGTACAGGCCACCGATCGCGCCATAGTCGTCGCCAATCCCAGCTGCCCATCTTTGAGAAGCCCGAGCCTCGCACGCCGAGCAGAGAGCGCTCTAATACCGGCTCTGGCTTTTACGATGAATCCGAGTTCGACGAATACTCAACCACTTCCTCGCCGAGCTCGGCCGCTATTCCCATCTTGTCCAAACGACGGCTTCCTCTCCCGAGACGGCCTGCACGGCCTCGCATGTACCGTCTTCCGAACAAAGTAATCCGATGGCTCTGCTTTGGTCTCGCCTCATTTATTATTCTATTAATCTTAACGCTGGTGCGCGCGAGCTACCTCGAAAACAGGTCACACAAACTAGCCGTCGCCAGAGTCGAGCCGAAGGTGGAAGAAACGAAACCACATGACTGGGAAGCATACCACATCCTCACGAGATACTATGGCGGCATAAAGACGTTGTTGCCATACAACGAGAGCAAACCTGAGTATCCACGGATCAAGGACGACGTACCCTTGGACAAGAAGGATTTCGCCGAGGAAACTGCAACGCTCGAACATACGCCTCTCCAGTCTAGAGGACTGTTGGCGCAGAGCAAAGAATACATTGCGCATCCTCAGAGTGTCTTCCAAACCGCAACTGACAGTTTTGTCGAGTGCTATCTGGATGGCGAGAAAGGAGTTCAAGTGCCACCAATTCAATACTACGATGGACGGCCGGCTGGATTCCCGTCATCTGTAGTAGGTTCCTACGAACTCCTCGATCTTCCCGAGGATATATGTTTCGATCGCTATGGCCGCTATGGCCCCTACGGTCTCGGATACTCTGTGAGGTCTGGAGGACTTGGTATAGGGGAGCATGGTGACCGGGACGGATATGAGTCTACTTGGGCGAATGTACCCCAGGTTGTTTGGAAGTCGATTAACTGGGCGCAGATCCAGCAACAATGCTACCGAGCGAATGCCGCTCGTTACAAGCCATTACCTGCGCGACAGCCTACGCCACACGGGTTTTACATCGCCGATGTCCATGCTCCTCGGAACATTGATGTCCGTGGCGATGTGCCTCCGGATTCACTGCCGTCAGTGCCCGAAACCGCAGAAAAAGAGAAACGCTCAGAACCAACCTCTGATGAAAGGCCCAAGGAAGCCAGGGGTAATGTCTTACCTAGAACGGCTGTCGTTGTACGATGCTGGGATGAGTATGTATGGAGAGAGGAGGATATCATGAATATGAGGGCCTTGATAACCGAGCTAGCACTGGCTTCGGGCGGCCGCTATGATGTTCACTTGCTGGTCCAAGTCAAAAACGATGCGAGACATCCAATTTGGGCTGATTCGGATGTTTATCAACGCCGAATTGAGGAAGCCATTCCCGCCGAGTTCCGGGGTCTGGTCACGTTGTGGACGGAGACCCAAATGCTTTCTCTGTACCAAGGAATTCATGATCTCTGGTCCCGGGGACCGGGACTGCCTGTCCATGGTGTATACCGCGGACTGCAAATGGCTTTGCAGTACTTTGCCTACCAGCATCCGGAATACGATTACTTCTGGCACTGGGAGATGGATATCCGCTATGTCGGCCATTATTTCGATTTGCTCTCAAAGTTGGAGAGCTGGGCCAAGGAACAGCCCAGGAAAGGACTCTGGGAACGAAACGCTCGGTTTTATCTGCCGTCCGTGCACGGATCATGGGAGGATTTCAAGCAGATGACTCGAGTACAAATTGAGATGGGACTGAAGGATGACCAAAACGTGGTGGATAGCAACCCAGGAGGTATAAAGGAGACGGAGCAAATCCGTGGTGAACGGCCTATTTGGGGACCGGAGCGCCCCAAGGACTTGGCGGATTGGTTCGATCCCGACAGCGATCCTACGCCGCCAACCACGTACGAAAAGGACAAGTACGTATGGGGTGTCGGCGAGGAGGCTGACTACATCACGTTCAATCCGATGTTTGATCCCGAAGGCACCACGTGGGGCCTTGCTGACGATATCACCGGTTATAATGAAGGCGACAACAACGGGAAACCCCCTCGTCGCGCCCAGATTGTCACCGCGTCGCGTATGTCCCGCCGACTTCTTTTGACGATGCACAAAGAAACTGCGTTCTTGAAGCACCATGCATTCCCTGAGATGTGGCCGGCCACCGTAACCTTACAGCACGGCTATAAGGGCGTCTTCGTACCACATCCCCTCTATGTCGAGCGCGAATGGCCAACCAAGCTCTTCGCCCAGACCCTTAATAACGGCAAGAACGGCGCCAGCGGCGGTTCTCCCGACTCGGTCTTCGGCGATAACGAGCACAACCTCGAGGGATTGAGCTGGTTTTACCGTTCCACTTTCTCGACGAAGTTGTACAGCAGGTGGCTCGGTGTCAACGTCGACAAAGTAGGAGGCGAGGAGTTCGAGCTTATCGTAGACGAGAGCAAGAACGACACCACCGTCGAGGACATGCGCGGCGGCGAGGGCCGCATGTGTCTGCCGCCCATGCTCATCCACCCCGTCAAAGACGTCGAGCTCGCCGTCGAGGACGTGTTACCGAAAGTCGAGATTCCGGAATCCGACCCCGGTTTGTAAAAACAAAACGATCAATATTCGTCTCGCATTTGCATTGCATCTGCATCTCTGGGGCTAGGGGTTCTTTTCTGCTGTTAATTAACCATTTGCGCATTTGCATAACGTGTCTTCGCTTCTTCTGCCTTCTTACCTTTGCTCTCACACCCCCCCTTTTCCCTCTCTCTCTTCTCACTCACTCACTCACTATACGTCGTTGTATATATTGAAACTTTGCGACGGGGGGTTTCCTTCCTTTCTCAAGGGGACAGGGCAAATAAGGCATGGATGGCAGGTTCGGGGCTATTTTTTTTCGCGGTTTCATCATGGCGTTTGATGCTTTTCTTCTTTTCCTTTCGATTCTGTAACGAAATCAGTAAAAATTCACATGTGCACAGCATCGGCGCTGGCGTATATATTCATTCTTCCGTTCATTCTTGCTCTTGTGTTGTTGTCTTCGTCTTCCGTCTTATATCCCGCGCGTACTGTTGTAGGTAATTGAGTGAGGCCAGGAGATGGGTATGGGATACCCAGGAGAGCTGTTCATCGGGATAGCAAACTGTATGTATGAGGGACGAAGGACTGTCCTCGCTCGTCTTATACGTCCATACTTATACCATACCAACCATGCATTCCCTCTTCCCTCAAGCTCCGTCCGATCGGTCATGCGCAAAGAAAAAGAAAAAACCCGAAACTTCTCTCTTCTTACTCCGTGGGGAGATTCTTTTTCTTATGTGTGTGTGTGTGCGTACGGGACCTGCCTATATTTAGTTCGGTTGATTTCGCTCCGTGAGATCCATTTCTAGCGACTGCTGCCTGGTTGGTGTCTACACTATGTGGGCAAACGAAGAACTCAATCAATCCTCCGGAAGATAAAGAAGACAAGTGAGGTGAGCGCTAATCGTTTCCGGCAGGTAGGTATGTTATGTAGGTGCAATAATGTAGGACTTGCGATATGGGAAGAGCCGCGAGGTGTCAGACCGAGCTGAACATCCCATCCCATCGTGAAGGGTGCAGGTGCATGTCACAGATATAGGCATCAGTTTCATCTCTCTCACCCACTTCACAGCAACACAACACAGACGACAAGTATCTCTCATTTGTTCTTCTTTCATTCAGATGAGCCCAACAGCTAGGTAGGTATCTAGGATTCCACAAGTCTCCATCCACAGGAAACAAAATCCTCAACTCTACCTCCGGTGCACTCTATTGATAGCTATAGAGCCAGCCAATTTCATCTCTCTCCTGGGACGACGTGTTGCAGTGTGCCTATGTACATTTGCCATGTATTCATAGTTGGCACGGGGGTCTGCACGTCTTTCTTCCTCTCATCGGGCCTTGTTCTAGCCTTTGCCGTGTTCCAACGGGGCGTTCCCTAGATCAACAGCTTGCATACTGCTTGTTGTTTTCCAAGGTTGTGTGTCCGGTAGTTTGTATCAACACCGCCGAGGGGTGATGTAGGTTTGTGTTTGTTCTTCATAGCACGAGCGGATGCTCCAGAGCTCGGTATAAGTAGGGGGTATCGTAGCAATTGGTGGTGTTACAGTAATTCGCGATCAAATTCTCTCGCTCGCTCTCTCCTTGCATGCAAGCAAGCCCGCACAGGCTCACTCATCCTCGTCATCCTCATCCGCACCACGATCCTTATCAGAGCGCCGGAAGGTCTCCTTGCCAGAAGCAATGGTGGCCTCTACGATGCGGCCGTCGAAAGCACGACCGTCCATAACCTTTATGCAAGCAGCGGCTGCTTCGGGCGTCTTGAATTTAACACTCACTATGCCATCTTCCTCGAGATCGTAGAGTACGACATTAGTGACAGCGCCAACCTTGGCGCACTCGTCGCGGACGTCCTCTTTGATATCAAGCATGGCGGCTGGGTCTTCGTCGAGCTCACTGAGAGTGAACATGTGTCGCAGGATAACGACACGACCCTTGGGCACATTGGTCTCGAGCTGGGCGCTAAAGGGGCTGTCTTCGTCGTTATCCCAGTCAGCCAGTTTGGCCTCCAGCTTCTGTGTGCGCTTGATGATCTTTTGTTTGTCCTGTTCCCGCGCCTTATCCTTCGGTTTGCCGGTTCCCGTGATGTGGTTGTTCTCATTATTACTACTGTTCGCGCCAGGCTCCCGACCACTTCCGTTACTGTCATTGTCCTCCTCCCTGTCGTAGTGCATCTTCTTGTACTTGGACTCAGCGGCCTGCACACGCATACGTCCGCTTGTAAGTCCTGATGGTGTGTACCGGAAGTCGGTGTCGTCGAGCAGCATGATCGCCATCTCGACGCTCTGGGGTTTGAAGAAGACGATCAGTGCATCGCCCTGCTGGTTTCCCTTGTCGTCGGTGTAGAGCTTGATGCGTGGTCGGCCGCTATCAATCTCCTCGGCAATGACACCGCACTTGCGCGAGAACACCTCGTGGACTTCGTCCACTGTGACATCCAGAGGCAGTCCTGTGACGTATATGGCGGTGTTCTGGCGCGGGGCAGGAGGTGCGCGCTTCTTGTTGGAGCGCTGCTCGTTAGAGCCGTTGTTCTTGCGCTTCCGGTCACGACTGTTGGAAGCGCTCTCGCCCTCGTCGACCGGTCCGCCATATGCAGACTGCTGCTGAGCAAGCAGATCTTCGTCGATGAATGGAATCCATCGCTTCAGCTGGACGTCCCACTCGTATTCGGAACCGTCGTCCAGAACGCCGATGTGCTTGTTGTCTAGACGGGAGAAGGAAATTCGGTCATCACTGTCGAATTCTTGGGGATCGGTGGGAAAAGGCAGGCCCGGCGGCGGTCCTGCGTCCTCCATTGTGGCTGCTCTGGAAAGTCTCAAAAGTACGGAATAATAGATGTGGAATCAGTTGCTTTTTCTAAATTCTGATTATACAGAGTGGGCTTGTGGTTTAGAAAAGAGCAGTCAGGTGAAGTTGAGGATTGCACGACGTTGAACTGGTAGAGAGAGAGAGAGAGAGGTGTAAGTATTTGACAATTTACTGCGAAGTGCTTTCACCTGCCAGTCAGGTTGAAATTGTATTCCGCACGCTAGCGCGTTCCGTAGGTAGGTGCTTGATAGGCGGTGCCCACAGGGGTTTTAGGCGCTGCGTGTCTCACTAGGTACTCCGCTAGGCCCATGATTGCAACCGCGAGCTCGTCTCCCGACTCCGTCCATGGCAGCTGCTGAATATCGACTTCATGGTTGATACGTGGGCAGGCATGACGGGAGTATCGCTGTTTTCATGTGAGAGCACCGTGCACTTCGTGTCAGTAGGTGAACCTACCGACGACTTCCTTGATTGTGTTTCTCATCATCATCATCTACAAGTATGTAGACAACTACCGATCCTTAGCAGAAAGTGCATCTTGCTTGCCGGGTGTTTGTGGTTGCTTAGAGCAAACAGCACATTGAGCTTCACCAAGCCGCATTGCATTCATACCTCAATTATCGTCCTGTTCACTCAAGACCGCCCACAAAGGGGTTGACCGTTGGGAGCATATTCCGTACGGATGGGCATACCCGTGGACTGAAAGAAATACCATTTTCAACCTGAAAGCCAGCAATTACTATCTGACTCAGGTGTCTATCCCCTGCCTTAAACCTCACGCCTCAACGCCAGACGCAACTAAAGCCTCCAATCCATCCCGTTTGAACCATGAATGCTCGCCAGTATTGATACACTACTGTAACTGTAGCGCCCTCTCCCTCCGCATCAACAGGGCCCCCCTATTTGCCGTCTCTCTCGTTCCTCCTTTGTCCAGGACTGTCCGAACATGATAGCCAGTGTGCTCCCGTGTGCCTTGAAGCACGGGCTCAATTCTAGTGCCAGGGCTTAGTTGTTGGCCTTAGCAGCAGATTCATCTTCTAACTCCTTCATGAAGTCCTCCTTGATCGCTTCTTTGCGCTTCGCCCACCATTCCTTTTCTGCTTCGACGCGGTCCGAGATCTCTGTAAGTCTTGCGCGGAGAATGTGGTTGGTGTATATCTCGTTAGCCGATTGGAAGATTGTCTGTCCCCAACCAGGTGAGAGTTCATTGGCCTAATGTAGCATGAAGATTAGTGAATGATGCCCACGATTCGACGTGAAAGGGGATGCAAATAGAAGCTCCCTCAAACACCACATACCTCGGCAACAACATCGCGGAGCTCCTCCTCGACATCCTTTTCAGCCGCCAAGAATCTCTGGTTCAGGTCCTCACCCACGCTACCTCTCTGCAGTAAGGTGTTGAGCGCCTGCTTCGATGTGCGGATCTGAACAATGCGGCGGATGTCCTCCATAGCTCTGCGCATAAGAGCGGCTCGAATGATGCTTTTCGGGACCTTCTCCTGGTCGCCCTCAGACTCCCCGTAGCGTAGTGACATATACACATTCCGTTGCAGATGCGTCGGGAACCATGGCTCGATATTAGCACTCTCGTCTGTATGGTTCACACAAAGATCAGCAAATATGTCCCTTTCCGAAACGTGGCGCTGTCCACTGATCACTCACAGGCCTTCCTTTTTCTGTAGACGGTTGAGAAAGTGTAGAGGGAGCCGCCGAGCACGGTGATGTATGCGACTGGGAGCGCGAGGCTCATCCAGTCAACATCGAGACTGCTGATTGCGTCGTTGACCCAGTCCATGGTGTCGGAAATGAGGCTGCTGACTATCGCGAAGATTGAAAAGGGCGGCGGGTACAAAGAGTCGCGAAGCTAATCAGTTACCTAGGTAGTGGAGGTCGACGAGCTCTGAAAATGAAATGGCGATGGATAAAGTAAGTGGTCCCTAGTGGTATGTGCCTTGCTGGGGAGATCTTGACACTTTTCCAGAGCACGAATTACCACCTTAGCTCCCGGGCAGTGTTAGGTATGTGGTTAGCGCGTAATCGACTAAAGCCCGAGCTGCGACTGGACACGGGCGGAGGGTGCCATAGGTCCCTATGTAACTACCGGGTCGGATTATGTAAGTCGATCGTCCGGCCGATGGCTGCAGTGGAAAGAATTCAGGTCCACTGCCTCCGAGAGTCTTCCGTACATACAGGCACCTCAGGTATCAACTTGTACCTACCGATACCCGCACAGTTGTAGCCGCTAATCGCTAATGCAGCGGTACGAACCTGCCTATGCCTGGTTAGTGAGCATAAGTGCAGCAACGATCGCCTCTTACCGCCTAAATTTTGTTGGCAGAATTTATCTCGACCATCGAAAGTATCTACGAATTACACCATCGCCAACGAGTAAAAGTTGCCTGACATCTTTCCGCACGTCGCAATCGAAAGACCTCGGTTTTTGCGCGAGCATAAGCCCCGTATAGCCGGCCAAGATGTCAACTCCTCGGCTTGAATTCGTCAAATTGACAGGCCATAAGAACTTCACCCAGCGTCTCGTCTTATCTACACTCACAGGTCGCCCGCTACACATCTCGAAGATCCGGCCCAACTCCCCCACCAGTCCTGGTCTGGCCCCGCATGAGGTCTCGTTTCTTCGTCTCCTCGAAGCCGTTACCAATGGCAGTTCTATGCAGATATCCTATACCGGAACAACCATAACATATCAGCCCGGACTCATCACCGGCGCCGTAGCTGGCTATGGCGCAGGCGACGGCGACATCATCGAACACAACATCCCAGCGACATGTACGCGAGGCATCACATACTTCCTCTTGCCGCTCTGTCTACTCGCGCCTTTCTCCAAGGCTCACATGAACGTGCGCTTCTCCGGCCCCGGCGTCATCACCGCAGCCACCGAGACGGGTGACCTATCTATCGACTCTTTCCGCACTGCTATCCTCCCTCTATACGACCTCTTCGGCATATCGCCAGTGCGGATTGAGCTGCGAGTTTTACAACGGTCATGCACGGGGCAGCGGGGTAACGGTGGTGCCGGAGTAGTCGAGCTCAGATTCGCGAGTCAAGTACGCCTGCCGAAAACATTACATCTTCACAGACATCCTGGTCGGATAAAACGGATACGCGGTGTCGCATACGCGACTGGTGTGTCTGCCTCGAATAATGCGCGTATGATCCACTCTGCGCGAGAGGTGCTGAACGCCTTCTGCGCCGACATCCACATTGCCGCGCAGTATGACCAGGCGCCGCTCGTCGCTGACCCCTCAGACAAGGCCGGCGGCAAGAAGAGAATGGGTATCGGTTTCGGCCTCAGCTTGGTCGCCGAGTCGAATATTAACGGTGTGCTTTTCTCAGCCGATACCGTTGTACCGTCGAAGGGTGGTATCGTCCCTGAAGACATCGGAAAACGATGCGCATATCAACTCCTGGAGTCCATCAGCCAGGGCGGCTGCGTCAGTAAAGCGGCGGCGCCGACGTTGCTGCTTCTGATGGCCATGGGATCCGAGGATGTTGGTCGCCTACGGGTCGGAAGAGAAGTAATAGGCAGCGAAGAAATCATAGAGATGGCGCGGGATCTCAAGAAATTCGGCGCAAGCAGCTGGGGCATAAGAGACATAGACGAGGATGAGACAGACGATATCATCATTGCCGTCAAGGGTTCAGGTTTAGGAAATGTGAGCAGAAAAGTCGCGTAATTTGGCCATACAATATCTTATAATTCTTTGTACAATGATACCTCCTATTAGTTGTGTGTGTCATGGTTGTCTTCGTTGTGCTGCCGCTAACCTCGCTCTCCTCTGAGCTGCCAACGCGGCAAGCGTCGCGTTATATCCGACATTCTGCAGAGCATACGCCGCTGCACTCTCTGGCATGTTCTCTCTGTTGTGCCACGCCGTCCGCAGCGATTGCGGGATATGGAAGTTCCCGACGATAGCATTCCCTGATCGCAAGGCGTCCGTAAGACCTTCGAACTGATTACTCCGTCGGACCCCCGGCCGTCTGCGCGATCTGCTTCCTTCCGCACCCAAGGACTGTTCATCGCTATCACTGCGACCGATATTATTCACTAACGGTCGCATTTCAATATCATCCGTCTCGTTTACATCGTTGTCTATTTCAGGGGCACCCCGTAAGACCCCACGTTCCTCCGCGTCATGATCCTGGCCAGTGGTCGTCGACAAGAAACTACGGAGTCCTGGCGTTGCATTGGGTTGTGGTGGAGGTTTGATTAACTTTCGAACGTTCTCCTGCTCTATGTTCACCGTGACCATGAAGCATTGGATCGCCAAGATCACGACGTCGAGGAGGACCAGAGTGAGCCTGGACGAGGGCGCCTTCTGGCCGATGAAATCGACGAGGATGCCGCCGTGTAGATAACCCCGGGAAGCCTCGCCGGCTTCGAGAGGCGCGTATATCAGGTGGAGCAATATACAGAGGAGATTTGGGAATACGATGGCTGGGATGTGGTAATTAGGGACGACTAAGACGGTGTCGGTCTTGGGGCTGACGAAGAGCGTTTGCGACAGCCATCGTATGAACAGACGGAAGAAAGAACAGCTACAGAGTACACTTTGTAAGCCTCCAAAAACACCAAAGAGAGAAAAGGGGGCGCGTACTCTAGATAATACAATACGCATATCTCCGCAAACACCAGCATATCTAAGTTGACGGACAGATGCAGCAGGAATTGCAGCTTCTTCGACAGGCCTTCCTTCGCCGATGGTGAGAGGGATGCGTTCTGGCCCTGCGAACCGGGCGAGCCTGCATGGTTGCTTCGTCGACCGGGACTGGTGATAGGAGACGAGGCGATGATGCTCGGGATGTCGACGTTGGCCTCGTGACGCTGGTGAGGAAGCAAGGAACGGTCCGCCGGCGATATCGGGGAGGAATCATTGCTCATCGCTCGGCCTCATTCGACTGTTCTTCGTATGAGGGGCATATGTGTTTGAATCTCACATACTGCGGAGTAGGTGGTTCATCGAGTGCTTTGAAGTGCAGGACCGCTTCTTCTTGAAATGTGACTACAATGTGACGGATGACTTATTACATGGTGAGCGGCGACGGCGTTATCTGGAGAGTTGCCTGGGAACAAGAAGTATCCTCGTAGCTCTGTTTATTTGCATTGCTGTTGATAGTGACATAAGTTACGTAATGAATGCGCAGCCCGAGATAGATCGCTTATACGCATGTAAGTGGTGACCGTGAAGCAGGGACGAGCAGAAAGTCATTCATGCGCGACGATGCTTCTTCTTGCAGACACTTCGCTCATGCAACCATTCCGCAGAACTGGAACCTTCAATGCTGCATAAAGGCTTGTGAACAGTGACATCATGACGCTCGCACATCGGCGACCTTGTATTCATACAGAATGACCGAGGGAAACGCATTTTCATGATGTTTTTGAGAAGCATACGGATACATGGGCTTCGTAACTGTTGCAGCAGCTATCTTGCCAAGTTACCTGGACATTGACACCGTGAGCCGGTACTGAATCTTTGAATCTATCTGGATCGAATGAGCCCAACAAGGACCTGGAATTGGGACCGGATCGGAGGGGAAGCACTTCATCTCACAACTTTTTTGATAACGGCGTACTACTGACTTTGTACTCTTGTCTGTCGAAGTAATTTATCTAGGCTTTGTTTCGCGTACATTTGTTTGCGAAAGATACGGATTATTTGAGTGAATCCGGACCACCGCTGGCAGTCTTCATCTGCAATAATAGATAAGGAAAGCGTCGGACAAGGCAACAGAATATCACATCCCATTTCACTCACTTAGCATTCTTGCATCCAGACAGCACGATGAGTGAATTTTAGTTCTTTGTATCATGAGTATGAAGTCCGAAAAGGTTGCTGGCCTGCTTTGATCCTGATATTTCGTAGTCGGGAACCACTGGGGATTAGCTAAAGTGAAGAGTCGCAATCATGGCCTCTGAAGGTCGGAAGCTTATCGCTTGTACGGATTACATCGGTGACAATCACCATCACGGTTTGGTCAAATGCCACCACTCATGTTCAGCAATTCCGGATTACCTACTGGAGATGAGTTCCTGTTAATCGCTGACGTTGAGATCTTGCGTTTTGAGGACCGGCTTTCCCCTTGCATGACGCCTTTGGGCATACAGCAACGGTGCAGTCACGTGACCTCAAAAGTCCACACTGTGAATTGAAGATGAGCAGCAGCGCTAAGCCGAACTCGGCTTGTACTGGTACAATGGAGTCCTTGTCCACGCTGAGAACTCCGGCAGCGGTACAAAGGGCCCCACCGTGGAGGGGCAACTGGACGAGTCGCATTTTCTCTTGAGTCAGAACTCATTCAAGCATGTCCTGATAACCACGCGCATCCCAGGTTGATCCTACGGACTGCATAGTTATTCCAGCATCCCCACCAACACTTCGTGTCCATAGTCGACAATCCCCGGCAAGACACTCTCAAATACACCGTTTGCGCTGTCTGACGCCTTGTCAACGTTCGCAATGGCAGTCTCCACGAACGGCAATGCGCCCACGGGCGACCTCGCTCTCGACATCCTGGCCGCCTTGGCCAACGCCGAAACCCTGTCGTCGTCCACCGACTTCCCGACTGCGAAGTTCTCCGACTTGAAGGCTGCCCTGGACAGACTCAGCTCCCGGTCTATGGTCTCATACACGCAGCTTGAGCAAGAGATTCCCGTCCTAGAGCCCGAAGGAGAGCTCATTGCCGAGCACGGCAGTCATGAGGCGCGCGTCTTCGAGACCGTTAGACAAGCGCTAGAGGGTCTGACCATCGCTGATCTCGAGTACGCATGAGTAGTCTCGCATCCCTCATGACATCCTATAAGCCCCCAAATCACATATGGCTACGGGGCACGGTACGGGTTGTCAACGTCTTGTAATTGGTACTGACCCCTGGTCCTTCGGATAGGAAGTCAATTGGTGACAAGTCCGTAGCGAAGCTTGGTCAGGGCAAAGCTTTCAAGGTATGAAGCATATTGAAACGGTGGAATGGTCAAATACTCACGCATGTGCACAAAACAGGAGAAGTGGATTTCGAAAGGAAAGGATGGCAAGCTTGTCGCAACTGTAAGACATCAATGGCGCCTCGCACGCGTGTGCTAGGCTAACATGATTTCCCCAGGTCGAATCGATCAAAGACGTGACACGAGAGCAACTCAAGACCATACAAACCACACACGCGTGCCCCGATGCCAAGGTGCTGTCGGAGCTGAAGAAGCGCAAGTTGGTGCGGGTTCAGAAAGACATCAGCTTCTCCATCAGCAAGGGACCTAAGTTCGCTCTGGAGATTGTGAAGGAGGAGACCGATCTCACCGATGATATGCTCGCGAATGGATCTTGGAAGACCGCTACTTTCAAGCCCTACAACTTCAACTCTCTCGGTGCCGATCAACACACCGGCGCATTGCACCCCCTGATGAAAGTCCGCCAGGAATTCCGTCAGATCTTCTTTGTGAGTGCTCTTTTCGTTTTCGGCACTCCCCTAGGGTTGGCGGTTGCAGGCAGCAAACCACTTGCCATCGCTATTTCTAATGCCAGCATTTGTCAATTTCCTGAATCTCTCATCTAACAGTTCATCGTTTAGGAACTTGGATTCGAGGAGATGGCCACGTAAGTGACTTCTACGACGTTTTTCTTCTTTTTATTTTGGCCATCTCGAGAGTACGGATGTTGCCGTCGGGACTTAAAGCCCACCAAGCTTTCCACGGTTGATTATGGCGGTTACTAAATCTGAATGATGCAGTGACCGTTTCGTGGAATCTACTTTCTGGAACTTCGACGCTCTCTTCGTTCCCCAGCAACATCCTGCTCGTGATCTACAGGATACCTTCTTCATTTCAGACCCCCTGCGGGCCGAGAAGCCGCATGCCGAAGATGAGAACGACAAGAAAGATTACGACGAGTACTGGAACAACATCCGAGCTGTTCACGAGAACGGCAAGTTCGGCTCTATCGGCTACCGTTACCCCTGGCAGCCGGAGGAGTCTATGAGACTAGTTTTGCGAACTCACACTACCGCTATCTCCAGTGCCATGCTGTACAAGCTAGCCAACACGAAAGGACCCGATGGTCGCCCCCCGCCGGCTCGCTATTTCTCGATTGACAGAGTTTTCCGAAACGAATCCGTCGATGCTACACATCTTGCTGAGTTCCACCAGTGCGAGGGTATCATCGCTGATTACAACCTCACCCTTGGTGGTCTGATGGACTTCATGAAGATCTTCTTCGAGAAGATGGGTATCCATGACCTCCGATTCAAGCCTGCATACAACCCATACACCGAACCCAGTATGGAGATTTTCAGTTTCCACAAGGGTCTGAACAAGCTTGTAGAAATCGGTAACAGTGGTATGTGCTTTCCGTACACGACGGTGTTCCCAACGATGCCTGGAACGTACTTGAAATATCGAAACTAATGTCTTTTCACACTTCTAGGTATGTTCCGTCCGGAAATGCTCGAGTCCATGGGTCTGCCCAAGGACATGAGGGTATACGGCTGGGGTCTGAGCTTGGAAAGACCGACCATGATCAGTAAGACCCTATCTTTTTTGTTTTTCCCTAGCCCTCCATTTTCATTCCAGCAAGTTATTACGTGAGTGGCTACTAACATGGAAACTGTAGAATATAAGATCTCCAACATTCGAGAGTTGCTAGGTCACAAGGTAGATCTCAACTTCATCGAAAGAAATCCCGCTGTGCGGTTAGACAAAGACTAGACAAAGAACATATACGCGAAGAGATAAATGAGAGATGATACATTTGCCGTTCACTGGAATTTTCTATCCTCCATGCTTACTTTTGTGTCGAACAGTGCCAGAGGTCTAGAAGTCTGATGGTATTTCATGTTTATACTGACCAAACACAGTGTCGCAAACACTTTCGATTGGATGAGATCCTGATGCCGTGGACAGGGAACTCCGACTTGGAGTACGAAACATTTTTAAGGGCATCCGTCGGCATCGAAAGTCGCTTCATCGGTTCCAACTGCTCACATGTGATAGAAAGACATGGTGGAGACCGGTATGTGCGTGGCCGTTGAATGGGTCTGACCCCTGGGCTGATGCAGAACATCGCACTAGACCCTACGGGTGTTTGCTGTTCCGTCGAATACGATAGACAGGTCTGCCAAGCACAGACACAGGACAACGTCATCACGAAGCCTTATCACACCAAACTCGTGTGTAGCGAGGGCGAGAGAGGCCAACGATGGGAAGTTCCAATGAATTACGACCATTTGACAATGGACGGGTGTACCATCAACGAAGACAGCTATGCGAGCCAAATATACTTGCTTGCCAGATATCGAAGCGTATTTGCAACTACATACATGATAAGACGGTCTCTGCTTAAAGGAAGCTGGGCAGAGGTGTTTCCGGTTCAAGACTCCACCGAATCAAGCAGATGAAGCCGTCAAGCAACGGTGAAAGCAAGACAAGTGCATGCCGGGTCATAGAAGAGTGTGGAATAGCTCGCTCCTGTTCCCTCTGTTAATGATCCTGCGGCCTTACACATGATCGACGACAAGTTCCTTCTTATGCTTGCCCGTTCGGCCTTACAAACATGTAAATGGTTGCTGAAATGACTCTACCCCTGATTCGACTATGAGGATCGTAACGTCCCGCATCCACTGCCGAAGGCGAAGAAGAAATCAACCAGTATTATAAAGGGCAGACTTACTCAAATATATGGATGGCTTGTTTAAGGCCTGAATTCGTTGAAAGACTTGTAATCGTTTATACCACCTCGCTTAATATATTTTCAACAGTCTAGGTAAAGAGTTATACCAACTATGGGAGTCCCGTCTTGTGACAGCCAAACATACGTATTCCGCTTGTAACAAACAGCTTTAATTGAGGTATTACCCGGAAGAATCTTTGTTGGTGTTAGCAATGTGATAATGGATGGATGGAAGCACAAAACACATCTTATAATTCTATGTCCAGGATTCAGGGGTCATTCCACACCTGAACCTCAACGTGTACATACACCACGGAATAGGCAGGTCAATATATATTCCGTACCTTCAGGTGCAACTCGGCGACGGCGTTAGTAGTGTTCTGTACCTACACTAGACCTACGCTACTCTGCTGAGTGCATACCTGCACCGCCTACCAAGCTGTAGAATACTGGACTAAAGCGTTCGCTCTTACGTATCAGTATTCACTGGCGGTCATACCACGGCGGATTGGACGACGACGATAGATATTACCCAATTGTCTTAGGTAGTTGCAGTTGATGGTCGTAATCCGCATTTCAGCTTTACTTTAGAATATAACACCTAGCACTCAGAGACTCTCTTTCACACCCAGTAAGCAATTGTTGTGTTGGAGGGTTGTGATGCTCGAAACGGCGCTCTACTCCATTAGGTACATTACGGATTCCTGAGGAATGCAAAAGACATCGTTATTCCGTATGTGTTCCGTCGGTAACCTCAAAACGCGATGGGAGTTGAATTAGAGCGCACGGGGGGCTGAGTTCGTAACGAGGATCCACTTTTACGACTAAAGGTACTTGCTGTATACACATCTGGGTACTGAATGAATCGTGCTGCGATTGGAGATAAGAGTCTGGATAGGTAGAGATACTTCAAAGAAGAGCTGTTCCTCAAACAAAATAGTGGCATAATGCCACTCATAGGTCTCTTTACTTCGTTGCGACTGTACATGGAGTGTCCTCCAGGTACCTCTCAAGTGCCCACAGCTGGCTGCGCAAGTTCGCATGGTCTGTGCACGCCGTTGCCTCAAGTATTCCGTGCCTGAGTAGCACCTTACGGGTTACAGCGGTAGGTACATGTAGGTAATCTACCTACCTACCCAGAGCTCCTGCTCTCCTTTGCGAACAGGTAATCCGTAATGTATTAGGAACGACCACCTGGACGGGAAAAAGGATCGATCGCTAATACCTCCTCGTACCTTCCCAGTAACCACACCACGCACCGCCCAAACACACACTCCCGCCGTCCACGCCCGGCACCCTCCATCTTTCCTCTAACAAACATTCCGCGCAAACAAGTCGTCCTTCTCCTCCACCTCTTACCTCACCTCGTTCTCTTCACCTGTACACTACCTACTACATTCCCCACGACAGCTTGCGTACACCAGTCTTCCCACTAGATAAGGCGCCTGTCGACGTCCGGGTCAGCATTGGCGCGTCATTCCTTTCCTTTCCCTTCACATCCTATCCTTGCTTGCCTGGCGAGCATAGTTACCTTAATCTTCGATTCCCGGTCTCCACTGGATCCTGGACGCCTAATATCTCGCCTTCGTCTTCTCGCATTCGCTTGGTTCATACCGACCAAGTCGTCGCCCGGTCCTCCAGTGACCGACATCTCGTCGCCCTTCATCTTCGCCGCTTTAGCCCACCTGCGTCTATCCTCGCCCATGTGGCCATAAACCATGGCGGCACCACTTCCCATCAAGTTCAAGGAGCTGTTGAAGCTCGAATCCCATGTCGAGCCGAGCTCCATTGTTTTCAACTCTTGCGTTAGTCTTGCCGCCTCCTTCAACTCGGCTCGCCCTCATGGTTCGCGATCGTTCACTGCTAACACCTCTCATCTACGTAGACTCTAGAATCAGACCACTACGTCTGCATAAGAGATCAGAAGCCTGGAACCGCTCAACCCGATGTCGTTATCATTGACCTCAAGAACACCAACAATGTCACCCGCCGCCCCATCAAAGCCGACAGTGCCATCATGCACTGGTCGAAGTCGATCATCGCTCTTCGTGCCCAGGCTAGAACCTTGCAGATCTTCGATCTCGTTGGCAAGAAGAAGCTCAAGTCCGCAACCATGAACGAGGATGTCGTCTTCTGGAAGTGGGTTGGCGAGTCGACTCTTGGTCTTATAACAGAGACCTCAGTCTATCATTGGGACATTAACAGTCCTCAGGCCGCTCCCGTAGAGATGTTTAAGCGCAATGCTAACCTCAATGTATGTGCTGCATGCAGGCCAAAACCTTTGGAAATGTAGGTATTCTTGCTAATCTGTTCTTAGGGCTGCCAAATCATCAACTACCGGGTCAATGTCGACGGAAAATGGATGGCGATTGTGGGTATTTCCCAGCAGCAGGGTCGTATCGTCGGCAGCTTGCAGTTATACTCCCAAGACCGTGGCATCAGTCAGGCCATCGAAGGCCACGCTGCTGCTTTCGGAACCATTCGATTAGAGGGAGCCGCGGAGGACACCAGACTCTTTACTTTCGCTGTCCGAACGGCTGTGACTTCCAAGCTACACATTGTTGAGATTGACCACAAGGAGGGTAACCCCGTTTTCGCCAAGAAGGCAGTAGATATTTTCTTCCCTCCCGAGGCGACGAACGACTTCCCAGTGGCCATCCAAGTGTCTCAGAAGTATGGCGTTATCTACATGGTCACGAAGTACGGTTTCATTCATCTCTATGATCTTGAGACCGGCTCGGTCTTGTTTATGAACCGCATCTCCACCGAAACCATTTTCACGACCTGCACCGACTTGGAATCCACCGGCATTATTGGTATCAACAGAAAGGGTCAGGTGCTTTTCGTGTCGATCGATGAGGCAACCGTGATCCAGTATCTCCTCCAGAATCCCGCTAACACGGACATTGCCATCAAGATGGCATCTCGTGCTGGACTTCCTGGAGCGGATCAGCTTTATGCTCGCCAATTCGATCAGTGCTTCGCTGCCGGCGACTATGACAAAGCCGCCAAAATTGCGGCCAATTCGCCCCGAGGATTCTTGCGAACCACTGAAACGATCAACAAGTTCAAGGCCTTACCAACCCAGCCTGGAAAGATGTCAGTCATCCTCGCCTATTTCGGTATGCTACTCGACAAGTCGACGCCACTTAATAAGACCGAAACCCTCGAGCTAGCTATTCCTGTATTGGCCCAGGGTCGCAAGCATCTTCTCGAGAAATGGGCCAAGGAAGGCAAGCTTGACTTTTCAGAGGAACTTGGCGACCAGATTCGTCCACACGATCTTTCCTTGGCTCTTGCCGTATACCAGAAAGCGAACATTACTCACAAGGTTGTTGCTTCGTTTGCTGAGCTGGGCGAATTTGACAAAATTTTGCCCTACTGCACTCAAGCTGGCTATCAACCAGATTGGATCAGTCTGCTCCAGCATATGATTCGCACAAGCCCTGAGAAAGGTGCGGAGTTCGCTGCAAGCTTGGCTAACAATGAAGGCGGTTCCTTGGTTGACCTCGGCCGTGTTGTCGACGTATTCCAGTCTCAGGGCATGATCCAGCAGGCTACGGCATTCCTCTTGGATGCTCTCAAAGACAACCTCCCAGAACACGCCCACCTCCAGACGAGGCTCTTGGAAATGAACCTGCTTAATGCGCCTGCTGTTGCCGAAGCGATCCTTAGCAACCAGATGTTTACTCAATTCGACAAGGCTCGAATTGCACCGCTATGTGAGCAGGCTGGGCTGTTCACCAAGGCCTTGGAGCTCTATGAGTCTCCTGCAGACATCAAGCGTGTCATTATCAGCATTCCAAGCCAGCCCGGCTTCAACGCTGAATGGTTCGTGAACTACTTTGGCTTCCTTTCTGTTGAGCAGTCATTGGAATGCCTTGATGCGATGATGAAGAGCAACATGCGCCAAAATCTCCAGTCTGTCCTCCAGATCGCCACCAAGTACTCTGATCTGCTGGGCCCAACCAGCCTGATTGATCTCTTTGAGAAGTACCGAACTTACGAGGGTCTCTTCTACTATCTTGGCAGCATTGTCAATGTGTCTCAAGACCCCGATGTACACTTCAAGTACATTGAGGCATGCACTAAGATGGGACAGTTCAATGAGGTTGAGCGCATCTGCAGAGACAGCGACTACTACAACCCTGAGAAGGTCAAGAACTTCTTGAAGGAAGCAAAACTAACTGAGATGTTGCCTTTGATTATTGTCTGCGACAAGCACAACTTCGTTCACGACTTGGTTCTATATCTATACCAGAACCAACGATTCCAGGCCATCGAGGTCTATGTTCAACGGGTCAATCCGGGACGGACTCCTGAAGTTGTTGGCGGTCTTCTTGACGTCGACTGTGACGAAAATGTGATCAAGGAGCTGCTCAAGTCCGTTGATGCCGTCTCGATACCCATTGATGCCCTTGTGCGCGAAGTTGAGACTCGCAACCGCCTGAAGCTGCTGCTCCCGTTCTTGGAAGCCAGTCTCGCAGCCGGCAATCAGCAGCAAGCTATTTTCAATGCGCTGGCTAAGATCTACATCGATTCCAACAACAACCCTGAGAAGTTCTTGAAGGAGAATGACCAATACGACACTCTCAGTGTAGGTAAATATTGCGAGAAGCGTGATCCTAACCTAGCCTTCATCGCGTATCAGAAGGGTCAGAATGACTTGGAGCTGGTCAACATTACCAACGAGAACTCCATGTACCGCGCTCAAGCCCGTTACCTCTTGGATCGTGCGGACCGAGAGCTCTGGATGTTTGTCCTCAGCGAAAACAACATCCATCGTCGGTCTGTAGTTGACCAGGTCATTGCTACGGCTGTTCCTGAGTCGAGCGACCCCGCCAAGGTTTCTGAGGCTGTTGCATCCTTCATGGCCTCTGACATGCCAATTGAACTCATTGAGCTTCTGGAGAAGATCATTCTTGAACCTTCGCCCTTCACGGATAACCCGAGCTTGCAAAACTTGTTGATGCTCACAGCGGCCAAAGCCGACAAGGGCCGTGTTATGGACTACATCCATCGCTTGGACGCATTCAACCCCGATGAGTGTGCGCAATTGTGCGTTGACATCGGCCTTTTCGAAGAGGCTCTTGAGATCTACAAGAAGGTTGTAAACCACACAGCCGCGGTGGAAGTTTTGGTCGACCACATCGTCAGTATCGATCGTGCCAATAGTTACGCCGATGATGTTGATGTGCCAGACGTTTGGAGCAGAGTTGCGAAGGCACAGCTTGATGGCTTACGTGTAGGTGACGCGATTGAATCGTACATTAAGGCTGGGGATCCGAGCAATTACATGGAAGTCATTGAAGTCGCCACTCACGCTGGCAAGAATGAAGAGCTCGTCAAATATCTTCGTATGGCTCGCAAAACGCTTCGCGAGCCCCCGATCGATACCGCTCTTGCCTTCTGTTACGCAAGACTTAACCAACTGGCCGAGTTGGAGGACTTCCTTCGCGGAACGAACGTGGCCAACATTGAGGAGTCCGGTGATAAGGCAGCCAGTGAAGATCTTCACCAAGCTGCCAAGATCTTCTATTCTAGCATCTCTAACTGGTCTAAACTGGCTACGACCCTTGTCCACCTCGAGGATTACCAGGCTGCCGTTGAGTGTGCTCGCAAGGCAAACAATATCAAGGTCTGGAACCAGGTTCACGCAGCATGTGTTGCCAAGAGGGAATTCCGTCTTGCCAAGATTTGCGGTCTTAACCTGATTGTGGATGCCGAGCAGTTGCAGGCTCTTGTCAAGCAGTATGAGTATGCAGGCTACTTTGACGAGCTCATCGATCTCCTCGAGCAGGGTCTAGGACTGGAGCGTGCTCACATGGGCATGTTCACCGAATTGGGCATTGCGCTCTCCAAGTACCACCCTGAGAGATTGATGGAACACATCAAGCTCTTCTGGAGTCGCATGAATCTCCCCAAGCTGATTCGCGCCTGCGAGGATGCCAATCTTTGGCCTGAGCTTGTATTCTGCTACTATCACTATGATGAGTTTGACAACGCTGCCCTGGCTGTCATGGAACGGGCGCAGAACTCTTGGGAGCACCAGCAGTTCAGAGACATCATCGTCAAGGTTGCTAACCTGGAGATCTACTACCGTGCTCTTAACTTCTACCTTGAGCAGCACCCGTCACTCCTCACGGACTTGCTTCAAGTCTTGACACCACGAATCGATGTTAACCGCGTTGTCCGCATGTTCCAGAAGTCTGACAACCTGCCACTGATTAAGCCATTCTTGCTGAATGTTCAGACTCAGAACAAGCGAACCGTCAACGACGCTATCAACGACCTCCTCATCGAGGAGGAGGATTACAAGACCTTGCGCGACTCCGTAGAGAACTACGACAACTATGATGCAGTTGAACTCGCATCGCGTTTAGAGAAGCACGATTTGGTCTTCTTCAGACAGATTGCTTCTAACATCTACCGCAAGACCAAGAGATGGGAGAAGTCTATTGCTCTGTCCAAGCAAGACAAGCTGTTCAAGGATGCCATTGAGACAGCTGCTATTTCTGCTAAGCCGGAAGTTGTGGAAGAACTACTCCGATATGTAAGTACATCACAGGTTTTGGATTCTCGAGTGTGCCTTGCAGCTAACCAGCATAACCAGTTCGTTGATATTGGAAGCCGAGAGTGCTACGTCGGCATGTTGTATGCTTGCTACGATCTTGTTCGCCCAGATCTGATCCTTGAGATCTCCTGGCGCAATGGTCTTCACGATTTTACGATGCCCTACATGATTAACATGCTGTCCCAGCAGACCAAGGAGCTCGCGCTCCTCAAGGCAGACAACGAAGCCAGAAAGGCAAAGGAGGCGGCCCAGGAAAAGCACGAGGATGAGACTCCTATCCTAGGTGTCAACCGCCTCATGATCACGGCCGGTCCCTCCACCGGCACTATGTCTCCAGCACCATACACTCAAACCAATGGATTCGCGCCCCAGTCTACTGGCTTCGGCTATTAGACGTCGCCCCTATCCACCCCTAGTTGCTTGTCATGATGCGATAGTTGCATCCTATGATGGATGAAGCACGCATCGAACATACCTAGTGCAGTCTTGACGCGGTCGGTTCTATCTGGGATAGATCGACATTTAGTGGAAATGAATGATGTGATTGTCCGTGCCGGAAGAGAAATCTAAGACGATTCTCGGGAGCAGGGATTTGAAACTGAGTGTGACGAGCTACAAGAATCAAGAAAGATGGACTGATCTTTGACTTGGGACGTTGAGCTTGATGAGATCACACATGGCCTTTGTATGATAGTACATTACGAATTGAGGAATGCTTCCACGGGGCCTTAATAAAAGTTTGACGTCTCAATATGCCTTTTTGCGTGACATCGTGACGAGTTGGTCTTGTTTCTTAATCGTAACCCTACTAAGAGACTGATATGTTTACAGACAGTTCTCAGGATACTCCTGTCTATGCGTTGATTTCGTGAGAGGTAGGTTTCATAGGGAGAGATGTCAGTCATGAAATGGAGATCATAACAAGTCACGATTACTAGCATCATTATCACTGTTTTCAGTAGTATCAAATCAGGGGTTAAACTCGGTTCATTCCAGCAATTCTCGTTATCTCACTACGTACGTTAAGCCATTGTTGTTTTGTCTTGTGTAGGAACCATCAGCGAAGCATGGCATCGAATAGCAAAGCAAATCGTACGAATGTCTCTCCTTTCCGTTATCTCCCATTTCTTCTCCCATTACTTCTTCTCATATCCCCATATCCGTTCCCCTCTGTGTAGATCATCCCGTCAAGTGTGATATGGTGATCGTAGCTCATCCCAATCCCCATCATAAACGGCAAGGGATGTATGGAACTTGTACTCGACTTCAACCCACACGCAAAAGGGAACGCCAAAAATCAATCCTCTGGGGAAAATACCACCGAAGAGAGAAGAAGAGACTTAAACCTGCTCCTCCTCAACCTCACGAGCACGCTCACGAGCCTGCTCAGCAGCCTGCTCCTGCGCAGCGACAAAGGCCCGCTCGCGGGCCGCAGCACGCTGACGCGCGACTTCGGCACGGGCCTGGGCGAGCGCCTCGTCGTCGGCGACGGCCTGGGCGAGAGCGTTGGAGCGGGCACGGCCGCGGAAGCGGCTGCGGCGGGAGCGGGCGAGGGCGCGGGCCTGGGCGCGTTCGAGACGGGCGAGGGCGCGGGCTTGGGCTCGGGCTTGGGCGCGGGTGGGGAGGGCGGTGTTGTCGTCGGCGGCCTCGAGGTCGATGTTGGTGGTTGGGTTGAGGTCGCGGTTGTGTCTGCGCAGTAGGACCAGGAGCACGTAGCTTAGGACCATGCATGCGCAGACGACGAGGAGGATGGAGAGGGGGGTGGTGATGAGGGAGGACATCTTGGTGGTTTGGTTGTGGTGCGTGGACTTGAAATGGTCTTGCTGGGTGCCGTTTGGCTGGGCGTCTGGATTGTGGTGAGATGGTGATGAGATGGTAGGAAATGGGAACAGGATGGTTAAGACGATGAGGAGGAGAGATGGATGGACGTACCTTGAGTGAAGACGCGATGGCGGTGATCTTGGTGGTTGGTTGTGGTGTGTGGACTTGGTGCCTTGCTGGGTGCCGTTTGGCTGGGGCGTCTGGATTGGGCGGTTAGATGGTGATGAGATGGTAGGAAATGGAGACAGGATGGTTAGGGAGAATGAGAAGAGATGGGCGGACATACCTTGAGTGAAGACGCGATGGCGGTGATCTTGTGGTTGATGATGGTGATGACCTTGGTGGTGGTTGAGGATGAAGTTGAGGATGCGGATGCGGAGAAGATGGTGAGGGTGAAGAAGAAGAGAAACAGGAAAGGCTGAAAAGAAAGAGGACAGGAAAAATATATACCTGGGCGGAGGGGATTAAGTAAAACGGACTCAGACCTTGTCGGCGACTGCTTTTCTCCAGAGAGAGGAAGGTACACAGGTATAGATAGGTAGATAAGGGATGGTCTGGGTTGACGGCGATGGTCATAGTGACAAAGTTGACGGCGATGAAGATGCAGGACTTTATACATTCCACTTACCTGCCTGCCTTTTAAACTTGCGTGGTTGACATACCAGACGAAAAGGGGGTGGTTTCTATTGCAGAAAGATGTTGTTGGTTAAGACGGGTGAGGGTACGTGAATAGGGGTAAAAACACCATGCTGTAATACTGAAGACAAATGGCGACGAGCTTGGTAGACAAGACCCCTTTCATACAAGATAACAATGTCACGAATCGCATATCGTGAGTTAAGAAACAATATTGAGCATTCAGGGGCATGTCAAAGGCGTGCATGACCTCCTGCTATAGTCTCACATGCGAAGCCAGGAGAAGGACATTGATTATCATAGTCACAGCACATCACTCATTCAAGTTCTCAAATCAGAAAGAAAAAAGTCAACTTTTGCGTTGCCTAACCGAACTAAACAAGCTAACATAGGAAAGCGAGAGCAAAAAAGGGGGTTGAGAGAACTTCCCCTTCCCCCAAAAAGAGAGCTTCTACTAGCCAGCGATTTCTCTATTCCCCTCCATCCCATCCATCCATCATAACCTAGGCCTTGAGAGAGCAAAAGAAAAAGCCTTCGGATTATTCCAGCGACATTACCCTCAAAACTCTCTGGCACAGCCCGAAAGAACAATATAAAACGCCAACAAAACCCAGTTCGTGTAATCAATTACCGTATTTAAGACTTGGTAATCTTACAAACGAGGTCCGATCCGTCGACGGAGTCACCCTCCTTGACCTGAAGGCCGTTAACCTTGCCATTGTGAGGAGCGGAGATAACCATTTCCTAATTCATTGTATTAGCATTAATCAAATTGAATGGATTGTAGTAGTAAAGTTACTTACCATCTTCATGGCACTGAGAACAGCGAGGGGATCACCCTTCTTGACATCAGAGCCTTCGTGAACACGCAGCTCAACAAGTACACCGGCCATAGGAGCGCCGACCTGGCTGGAGTCACCAGGATCAGCCTTGGGTCGGCTGACATTCTCGACGCTAGCCTTGTTGTCGTCAATGGTGACCTGTCGAACTTCCCCGTTCATTTCGTAGAAAACTTCACGCTGACCAGTGTTCTCAGACAAGGGTCCAACAGCGAGAAGCTTCAGGATGAGGACCTTGCCCTTTTCAAGCTCAACGTGGAATTCTTCGCCGATCTGGGGAGCAGACAGGAAGTACCGTGTGGGCAAGACTGACAGGTCGCCAAACTTCTGGACAAACTTCTTGTAATCCTCAAACACCTTAGGATACATCAGATAAGAAGCAATGTCGGTCTCAGTGATGTGACCCCACTTCTGGCTGAGATCTGCCCGGACCTTCTTAAAGTCAACGGGGTCGAGGTACAAGCCAGGTCTCTTGTCGAACTTGCGGCGGCCTCGCAACGCTCTGGTACGTAGCGGCTCAGGGAACCCACCGTAGGGCTGACCCATCATACCCTCAAGGAATTCCAGCACGGAACCAGGGAAGTCAAGTTCACCGGCACGGTCAACAACATCCTGAGGGGAGAGCTTGTTGGAGACCATGAACTGAGCCAAGTCACCGACAACCTTGGATGTGGGTGTGACCTTGACAATGTCACCAAGGAGATCATTGGCATGTTCGTACGCCTTCTTCGTCTCAGCCCACTGTGAGCCGAGACCCAGCTGAGAAGCCTGGAACATCATGTTGGTGAGTTGACCACCAGGGATCTCGTGCTCGTACACCTCGGGGTCGGGACCAGCCAAATGGGCCTCGAAGGGCGAGTACAGCAGACGCAACTGAGACCAGTAAGAGTCCAGAGCACGGACGTGAGCAGGGTTCAAGCCAGGGTCCGACTCGCTGCCCTCGAGCGAGGCAATAATGGCGTTGATACTAGGCTGTGAGGTCATTCCGGAGAGACTGTCGGTGGCAGCATCGACAACATCAGCACCAGCCTTGGCGCAAGCAACCATAGAAGCAACACCGGTACCCGCAGAGTCGTGGGTATGGACGTGAATGACGAGGTCAGGGTACTTCTTGCGAATAGATCCAACCAACAAAGTGGCCGCGTGAGGCTTCAAGACACCAGCCATGTCCTTGAGACCAAGAACATCAATGTCAAGAGCAACCAGCTTGTCGACAAGGTCAAGATAGTACTGGAGGTTGTACTTCTTCTTCGGGTTCAACATGTCACCAGAGATACATACGGTACCTTCGGCAACACCACCAGCCTTCTGCACAGCCTTGATACCGACCTCGAGCTGGTTGATATCGTTCAAAGCGTCAAAGACACGGAAGATATCAACACCGTTCTTCTTAGCCTGCTCGACGAAGTGATCAATGGCATTGTCAGGAAGGGAGGCGTATGCGACACCGTTGGCTCCACGAAGAAGCATCTGGAAGGGAATGTTGGGGACGGCCTTGCGCATCTTCCGGAGTCTGTCCCAAGGGTCTTCGTACAGGAAACGGTATGCGACATCAAAGGTGGCACCTCCCCAGCATTCCAAACTGAACAGGTTGCTCATGGCATGGCTGGTCTCCCTAGCAATGCCCAGGAGATCGACAGTTCGCACACGGGTGGCGAGGAGAGACTGGTGGGCGTCACGCCAGGTGGTATCCATGAGCAAGCATCCCTTGTACTCGCGGACTGCTTTGGCAAAGCCCTTGGGTCCCTGGTCCAAAAGGACCTGACGCCAACCTTTGGTGGATGGCTGCGAGAGATCGATCTTGGAGCCATCAGCGTTGACAAGCTCAGGCAGAACGAATTCGCCCTTGAACTTAGGCTCGCCAATCTGGCCCTTGATGCTGCTACCGTTGACGGCGACGTCACCAAGGTATGCCAGGAGTTTCTGCGCACGGTTCTGACTGCCAACCAAGTCGAATAGCTGGGGAGTATCGTCGATGAAGGTAGTCCAGCAGTTACCATCAATAAAGGTGGGGTGAGTCAGAAGAGATGCAAGGAAAGGAATGTTGGTCTTCACGCCACGGACACGGAACTCAATGAGAGCCCGGATGACCTTACGGCGTGCGATCTCGTAAGTGGAGCCGTGGCATGTGCACTTGACCAGCATAGAATCATAGTAAGGGGTAATAACGGCACCAGCAAAGCCGTTGCCACCATCGAGACGGACACCGTTACCACCAGCGGATCTGTACACCTCGATCTTGCCAGTGTCGGGCTGGAAGTTCTTGGACGGATCCTCGGTTGTGATTCGGCATTGGATGGCAAAGCCACGGGTAGAAATGCGATCCTGGGTCAGACCGAGCTGCTGCAACGTGGCGCCCGCAGCGATCTGAATCTGAGCAGCCACAATATCTATGCCTGTAATCTCCTCGGTAATGGTATGCTCAACCTGAATGCGGGGGTTGATCTCGATGAAGTAGTATCGGTTCTGCTGATCCACCAGGAACTCTGCAGTACCGGCATTTCGGTAATTTACGGACTTGGCCAGCTTGACAGCGTCAGCAAGGATGGCATCTCGGACTTCTGCGGGTAGATCCTTGGCCGGGGCGATCTCCACGACTTTCTGGTGTCGGCGCTGGACGGAGCAGTCACGCTCGTACAGGTGCACAATGTTACCGTAGTTGTCACCCAGAAGTTGGACCTCGATGTGCTTGGGCTTGTCCAAGAAGCGCTCGACGAAAACGGTGCCGTTTCCGAAGGCAGTCTTTGCCTCGGAAGTAGCGCGATCGAAGGATTCCTTCAGACTGGCCTGGTCGCGCACTACTCGCATACCACGACCACCACCGCCAAAAGCGGCCTTGATGATAACGGGGAAGCCATAGGTATCCGTGAAGTCCTTGACCTCCTCGAATGTGGCGACAGCGCCGGGAGTACCAGGTACAACGGGGACGTCGCAAGCGTTAGCAAGTTTTCTGGCGGATACCTTGTCGCCAAGAGCGTCGATCACCTGGGGTGAGGGACCGACAAACTGTGTAGCGCATGAGTCAATGTGCCGGGAGCAGATCGGGTACAGACGGAAGCACTCACAATAAGACCGGCCTTTTCGACATTGCGGGCAAATTCAGCGTTCTCGGATAAGAAGCCGTATCCTAAGCCAACCCGTTAGAAACCCGGCGCATGGTGATATAGCCGAGGCAAAGAAGGGAGCTCGGAAAACGACATACCAGGGTGGATCATCTGGACGCCATGCTCCAAGGCGATCTTGATAATCTCATCACCCGCGAGATAAGCTCCAACGGGGGTGTATTGACCTCGCTTTCCGATTACGTAGGCTTCGTCGGCCTCTATAGAGACGTTAGCATGTGAATATAACGATTCGCCATGTGCGCGTTGATCTTTGCTGTTCTTGCGCATACGTACTTTGCCTATGCATGCTAAGGCGGTCCTCATAACTAGCGGTTATTAGCGGAAACGTCACAGTCGCTGCGAGGCAGCTAAGCGGCCACGAGTTAAGCGGCCTACCTGAATACGGCGACAGTGTGCAGAGATAGCTCGTGTGCCTAAGACGTTTCCGAGTCGTTAGTCACGTTTCATCCTGAGTCCTGCTCGGAGGCGTCGGGGGGGCAACCTACAGTTCTGAAGATCTGTAAGACGCAATTGGTCAACGGTCAGTCTACGCTTGCTTGGATGCTTGCTTGGGGTTTGATCTGATTTGATTCTGCTCTCTGGCTCTGCCATCGGAGTGGACTGGCGGGGGCTTACACGAATAGCTGCCCAGCACAAAGATTAGCCATACACCCGCAAGGACTGGAAGGGTTGCGCAAGACGCGGTACTACGTACGAATTTCACCTCTATTGGCCACTGTATGAAAGAAGGGCTGTTAGCAACTGGTCGGGAGAAGAAACATGAAGCGACACAACGTCTTGGAGATGGGAGAACGCACCCAAGATCTTGTTAATATGCATGATGGAGCTGTTGGCGCGAATGTGGTGAGCCGTCTTGCCAGGCCGCGTGCTAACCTCGTCCTCGAAGACCTCCTCATTGGAGCCGTCGGCGATGGCCTGTGCGGCCCTGAACATCTCGATCTGATCCATGTTAATGGTTCGTGAAAGGCGAGAGTCGAGATCGGACTTTCACAAGCCAGTGGCTATACGAGAGAGTACAGGATGGAGGTGAGCCCGCAAGGTGAGGATGATAATGATAGTGATAATGATGATGATAATAATGTTAGTAAAGCTGTTGGACCAAGACTCTTCGTCGGGCCACGAGGGGAGAGTAAGAGACGGAGTCCGGAGTCGGCGGGGTAGGAGGAAAGTTTTCGTTCGTAGGGGAGTATGTAGGGTTTGCTGATGGGCAGGGTCCAGCTCTTATAGAGCTCCGGGATCCGAGACAAGTACTGGGCGGATTACGCAGTACTCGTAGAAGCCCAAGGCCGATGGAGTCACTCCCTCAGGATTTAACTCGCTGCCTACGCCCGGCGCCTGGGTTGTTCACAGCAGATGCCAGACGAGACGAGAGGCGCGAAACCAGGAACCAGTTCGGCGGTACGAACAAACAGGAGAGTGTAGGAGGAGACTAGGTCGGAAGAGGAGCAGAGCACAACAAAGAGGAGAAGACCAAGGGTGGGATGTATGAAAAACTACTTATAGTCATGAGCTCGCGCGTATAGTATGAGAAGTATGTATCGGCAGGAGTACGGAATACCTGGTGATAGATAGAGGGTCCGCGGAGCCAAGGCCGGCATTACGTGGAGGGATTAACACATGGAAATGCGCAGACTCGCAGACTCGCAGACGCCCTGGTTTGGGAGATGCGACTACGAAAAAGAGCTAAAACCTTGGAAACACCCTGGGCGCAGATAAGTGCGAGCAGGCACAAAGTAGCTCCTACAGTACGGAAGGTACATCCAGGCACTCGCTTCTTTGCGCCTGCTTTTCTTTTTTCTCTTTTTTTTTCTCTCTCGCTCTTGCCTCAGATATTCACTGTCCTCCCTCGTTCCTGTCGTGCCAACCCGTATGTAACGTACCTCGTTGGTTGTAGACTTACACGGCCTAGCGCTAGTGTAGGTACCTGGGCAGGTACTGGGTACATGTGCTCACGGATTCTACATTAGCGCGACTGTACCGGCGGACTGTGAAGGAGGGGCCCCTGATGAAAGACCAATCGCAATGAGAACGGCATTAAACTATTCCACCAACATCTTAGGTCTCGATTCCCATGTCACGACTGGATTCATTACGTCCCGCCTTGTATTTTATAGAGCCATCAGGATGACTCAACTCACATGACCGTCTCTGCAGACTGTGAATACGGGGTGAGAGCAACGCCTGAAAGGACACCCGTGTGGCGAATAAATTGCTCCCGGTCAAAGTACGGTGGACTGGTGGTGTACCTCCGGAAACGAGCTCTGACACGGAATCTAGATGGCTGTTAGCGACTGAACCTACGAGGGCTAGAAGGAGCTCGATATTATTAGACGGTGTCCGTGACTATGAACGGATTTTACAGTGACCAACAGTGACGGTTAGGGAGGGAACAAATGACTAGATGGATAGTACGGAGGAGACCCTTAGGCAATGGAGAAAGTCAAAAACTTACCCGCGACCTTATTTGCGGCGAATGAGTGTGTAAGCTTTTAGCTCAAGCTGTCCCCTCGAAGTTCCGTAAGTCGGATGGCCAAGGGACTGTCGCAAGTCGCACTGCCGTGTGCCGGGTGAAACCGAGGTCTTTGTCCAGCCGATGCGCTCCTATGCGACCCGACATCTTCCAAGCGACCATCATTCACGAAGCCTCGGTTCTCGAGATCCAGAGAATCTGGGGACCTAGCTGTAAACAGCTTACCGTGTGTCATCCTATGTCAACCGGGTCTTGTCATGTGGCCGCATGACTGCGGAAGCTTGTTTGTCGCCGGTTACAAAGGTACCCATAACCGTCAGAGCTCAGTCGAGCTTCGGGCCCAACCAGCCAACCATCTCCGGCCATCTCAAGCACGAACCTGGTCGAGCAGTGAGCAGTGAGCACGGACTGCGCCAAGTGGGGTTTGGAGGGGTAGTTTTAGCGTGGACGTGATGCGGCATAATCCCAGGCGAGGACAGTCGTCAAGGTGGTCTGGGTCTGGTCGCCCTGGTCTGGTCTCAGGTCGTGCCGTTGCGCTCTCATCCGCTGCTACGGACCGCTGCTAGGTACTGCTCAGCTCAGAGCTATGTATGCCTCCTGTAATCCGTAAGGCTGCCGGCTATTTAGATACGTAGGGCTGTAGCTACATGACCGCCTATCACGTCAGTTCGGGAGACCTGTATGGGATATGACGAAGTAATTCCCGTCTTTTATCCTGTGATGGTCGTTATGATATCCCGTATGGAATCTCTCTGCCATTCAGGCTTCTGAACATCCATGCCGATCACATCACAGTTTCAAGTCAAATATAGGCATAAAACAGTAGCCAAGAACAATAGTAGACAATTGGCGATGGATCGCGGTGTAGTGTGCTAAGGTAGCGGTTGTTGATCTCATCGTTTGGATTGGCAACGGATTGGCAACGCCAAGGGCCAAGGATAGCACGAAATATCTACTGAGGCCCGAGAGCAGCGGTCATGAGGTCAGTATCTGATACAAAGCGGCAGTAGGTATCCATCTCGCAGCAAGTGGTCGGTCATACCCAAGCACATGCTGGTGCGACGATTTACCAAGGTAAAGTCGAAGAAGCTGGACCGGACGAACGGACAGAATTAACAAATTTGACGATAAATTAGCAATAATTTCCTAACTGAATTGTATTCGATAATGGGATAGCCACTCCAGATTGGTGATCCGTTAAGTACATAGTATGGCATTACTACGTACGCTAACTCGTAGTCGACCCCACCTGAGCTCTTCCTCCGCCTGAAATCCAAACTCGAGCTCTGGGGTTCACCAACCAATGTCTGCAACTTCCGTCTGCCTATCTTGGCTAGTTCCTATCTCGACGCATTCTCTGGGAACCACAATGCTACGGTTCACCTCCTTCGTACATGCGTAGCGTCTGGTAGTTTTGTGTCATCAGTCCTGACGGTACACTAATAAACTGCAACATCCTGCATGTGCTCCGTACATATGCAGAGAGTCCCCGGCATGGATGTCAAGAGATTCGATTCTTCTACCGACCTGAGGCTCCAGGTTCATCACCATCAGCAAGCAGTAGCAGGGTAGTAGTATACGAGTACACATCCGCCTGTCATGGGTTGGAAATCTCGTGAGTATCACCCCATGGACCCTGTATTCCCCATTGGAAGCGTACGACATCGATGAATGGAATGCAATCATGTCGTTCCCATCCCTACCTCACGCTGTGTTTGTTCCTGGCCCCAAAGCTTCGGGTCGACCCTCGACGAAAAGCCATCGTCCCCGCAGCATGCATCTGGCACATTGGCTTCCCATGGATCTACTTGTACTGCGTTGTGCCTTCTATGCTCTCTACACGGATCTAACGTCCCCTGGTTGCCTGTCAGCCCCGTTCGTGAAATTGCATCAACAAATTGTTTGTTCCATTCGATTCCGTGCGTTCGCTACCGGTGCCTCGCATCCCCACGTCCAAACCCGCCCAATAAAGATTCCAAGGATATGCGCTATAAACGAGGGGGACCAGTCAGGTCTACGATAGGAGATGACGCAGGAGGGCAACTGGAAGAGCTGTCGTGTACCTGACGCCAAGCACGACATCTCGTGGATCGAGCCGGCTTGGTACATATCTTGGCTCAGCTTCTTGCCGAAAACTTTTGCCAGGAGATTCCAGTCCGTGTCACATGCTGATTGCTTCCTCTCTGAGACGACCGGTTCTGAGCTTGGTGAATACATGCATACCGGCTCCTGGCACGCTAGCGAGAGGGGTGAGATAGCCGACGTGAATGCTTCTACTGCAAGGAGATACGTCACCTGACCGCATTCACGCCCGGGGGCGTCTCACGTTGATCTTCTACGAGTACGCGACATGATCTCGTGTGGTACGAGCTGTCTTTCCGTCTTATCCCCCACTCTGGGGATACTTCTCGCTCTCCGTACGGAACAATCTTCTCTATTTCCTGACGTTCATGTGTATGCGGGGGAAAGCAGCAAGAACTGCACGCATACATAAACTTGTACGATATGTCTGTTCAAAGTTGGAAGCCAACTAGGCCATGAACCAATTTGTGTTGTTGAACCCCCTTTCCCTCGTTCAGCAACTTTGTTTACACCCCCATCCGTTCCTATCCATCTCTGAAGCAACCCCGGGGAGAAACATGGCTGGCTAGACGCATATCAAGATGGGTGTGCGGAGACGATATCTAGTCCGGTTCATCCAAGCAGCTTGCTTCCATACACCTGCAGAACAACTATTCGAAGCTTCACTGCCTGCGGGTGATACGCAAGCGGAAACAACTTGTACGGGTAATCCTCAACTTGGGTCTTTCTCTTGGCTCGTTACGCAGCCAAGCATCGGCCTACATACGGCGTAGCAGGTGTATCGTAGTATGGTGATCCGAGTCCTTCCTCGCCAAGCGTAAGCGCGGTATGGACTCAAGAGGAGGAGCATGCACGCCCATACGGCTGAGATTCGATCTCTCATCTCTACAGCAGTATTTGCAAGGCGCGGCACACGACGGGTAAGGAACTTTCCATGCCGCCTATCTCCCGTATCTGTATCCCAAACGCCCGTCAGCGTGGAACGCGGAGATGCTATTTTCAGGGGCCAAGCGGCCATGATTTCAATTTCATCTCAGACAACAGACAGACAAACGTACAACAGCCACGTCCGCCGAGCTATCCGTCATAGGTAAGCGAGCACATTACAATACAGTAAGATCTGTCGTGATGCCAGCAAGTAGTAGCTCCAGCTACTTCCTTAACATTGTCGTCTAAAATAGGTGAGTTCCTGTCCCATGACGAAGAGGACAGAAACAACTACCACCACAACCTTTGTTATTCTATAATAAAGCTGCAACAAACACAATAGAGTATTAAGTAGTCAGTTTTTGTTTTCTTTTTCTTTGGTTCCGCCTAGGTTTCGACGCCTTAATTACCCCTTTTCTAAACCCGGACCTTGAAATTTAATTGCTTTTCTTGCCCAGCGTCTTTTGAGCGGGGACGTAATCTAGCCATGAAGGAAAAAAAGGGAGAGTGTTGTTCTCTCCGTTTATTTCGCAACAGCAGCGGCGCTCTCTTCAGCAGCGGCCGCAGCAGCAGCCTTCTCACGGCCACCCCAGTGGTGCCAGTTCAGGTACCGGTAGCCTTGCGTGAGCTGGGAGCCCTCGTTGATGAAGTGGCAGAGGAAGAGGAGGTAGTTCTTGGGGGAGACGGCGAGGGAGTACCGCATGAAGGTGGCCGAGTAGATGCAGAGGGCGAAGGTCATGGGGCCGGAGATGCTGTGGGATTCGGGTCAGTTTTGTTTATGGAGAGAAAGGGGGCCCATGATGACGCAGTTGTGATTCGGTATGAGTCACGTGTAGAGGGGTATCTGGATGAAGGATGGGAACGAAGGGCACAACTCACAACTCAGCGGACTTCTGGGTGTCGAGGACGGCGGCCATGGGGATACCGAAGTTGGACGCGGGACCCCAGAAATCTGCGCATGACAAGGTGGTCAGCAAGGTTCAGAATGCCCGTCTCTCTCGGGGGAAGTAGTTTAGGTCGGGGTTGCGCCAGCGCGAGTTGCGATCAGGCCGCAGAGCACGATGAACGACCACTTGACGCATCGCATATAAATCCCCCTATTCAGGCTCCCTTCCCGCGGGTTCTCCTATTCCGACTTCACATGCACCGTAGCACGGCCGGCCCAATATCCCGCTCCGAGAAATCGCAGGCTCGGTCGGTATTTCATGTTCCGTCAGGTAGGAGACCACGCCCGCATCTCGAGAGGAGATACAAAGAAGGAGCCGGTGGCTTTCGAAGGAGAAGGAGAAGGGCACGTACGCGTTGAGCAGATGTAGCTCAAGGTCGGGTTTGACCGAATCTTGGCGTTGGCGGCTTTGAAGAAGGCGGCGGCCATTGTGACGATGTGTATGTGTGGAATGAGGGGAGATGGTATGTTTACGATGCTTGCGCAAAGAAAGATCGCGATGTCTTAAAAATGAAAGACTGAGTTGAACTCAAAGGAATTAGATTTCGTGGTGGTAAGAAAAAAAAAGATGACGATGATTACGATGATGACGGAGATTGTGAAGTTTAAGGTCACTTTGGAGATACGAGTTTACTTTTAGATTGTTTGATAGGTGAGGTAAGGTCCGGTCAGGTCCCTGCTTTCGCTGCTTCGCTACTACCTACCCGCCGTGTGGTAGGTAAGGTATTATTACGGAATACTCCGGAAGGGGGGGTGTTCAATCGGAGGAAGATCGGAAGGGGTTATTAAAAGCTGTCTCGTTTCCCTACTCCTCTTGCCTGCTTCCATCATTCCTTCCTAATGACCAAATCTCTGATTTAAATTTCCTCTTTTTTACGCCCAACGGTTTTTTCTTCCATAATTGGGGAACCGCCGATCCTTGCAAGAGACAAGTGGACGCCTGGTCCTTTCCCCCCCTTCAGGTCCGAGTGCGCTACGGTGTACCGAACCTGCAGTTCGTGCTAGGCTGGCCCGGGCCTAGTCGATGCAGAGGTGTCAAGATCCGTGCCCAATCACGTCGTCGCCCCGCCTGCGCCTGTGAGCCGATATTACGCCGCTGCGGGTTCCTGAACCGCAGATTATCATGGACATCGTATGGTTTTCCTACCTACGTGTAAACCTACGTGTACTTTAACCAACTATCATCGCCGTCGCAGACGCAGACGCATTTCCCAATGTGACTTGATCGGCCGGAACATATAATTGTAGGTAGGTATCGCGTGTCCCGCATATCTGGGTAACTGGTATTTCGTTCCTCTAATAGGTAGTAAGTTAACTAATCACGGTTGTGCCTGTCATTCATGACCTCTTGTGGTCGATTTCTCTGTCTCGAGGGCTATGTATGTAGCTATCGAGCACTAGATAGAGTACGAGTCGATTCTCTCTCTCGAGCAAGAGAAGAGCTATCCACGACTCACACATGTCGCATTCCCAAACGCCGAATGGTATCTTAGCCCTGCACTTTATGTATTGGCCTTTTCTCACATCGCAATGCTAAACTTCCCAACAATCAATCTATCTTCGTGGGGGAGGGTTGAATCCAGGGGGGCCACCACCCGGGTTGAAGCCCGGCGGCGGGAACTGTCCACCCTGGGGGAATCCAGGAGGAGGGAAGTTTCCGGGCGGGAAGCCAGGAGCAGGCGCTGTAAAGCACGTCAGCAGCTAGTATGTAATAGGCACGGGAAAAATGGGCAGACGTACGGCCACCTCTGCCAGGTCCAAATCCAGGCGCGCCAGGGAACTGAGGGAAGGGAGGGGGCACACCGCCACCGACTCCAGCAGCCGGTCCCTACAGAGCAGATTAGCAATCAACGAAGTTGTGTTTTGTACCAGTGCCAGTTTGAACGTACAGCAAGCGAGGTCGGGGCGGCACCGCGACCAGCAGGGCGCGAAACACCAGGGCCAGCGGTCAAGCCAGTAGGAAGACCACCAGCGGTACTCTTTCCCAGTCGCGTGCTAGGGTCGGCGGGCGGTGCGGATTCGACAGAGAGCGACACGATCTGAGCGCCGCGCACGATGGTTAAACCTAACGTTCGCTTGTCTTCCGTCTCAACAATCTGCGTTTCGGTTGAGCTCGATGAACCGGGGCCGGCGGGCTTGGTTTGCCTTCGCTTTATACGTCGGAATTCATCGGTGTCGCCAAGGACCAAGTTCATGTGCTGTGGCCTCGTCAGTATGACCATGACTTGTTGCGACAATACTCCATCATTATTAGGGGCTGCTGACCTTGTCGAACGCAAGCAGCTGGCCGGTCATCTGGCGACTGTCCGTCAATCTAGCATCGATGTTAGTTAGCATTGAAGGTCCGCGGGCTCACGAGACCCTTACGTGACTCTCATCCGGTAGTTAATCTGGATAGAACGTCAGTGACTACACAACATGATCAACGAGACTCCCAATCAAGCCCGAGCTTCGACGGGAGCGCGTGGGGGTCGACGTACGTAACCGGCCTGGAGGCATTCAACTGGTCAGTCTGGCGTGTCAACACGATCTAATGGCTGGACGCGGTCTGCGAAGGGACTCACCATTTTGCCCTGCTTGTTCGACATCTTGGTGGTTGGTGGCTCCAATGGAGCTCTCCCGGTTTTGCAAAAATTGGTATTCTAAAGGACTTAGAATGTTGAATTGGCCAGGGAGATCTTCGTGACGCGTGAAGCCTCGGATCTCAGCTTGGGATGCGGAATCGAAAGGTCGAAAATTAGTAGGTAATGGTAAATGGCAAAAGCAAGGCTGACAGCTTGAAGCTTGCTGGGGCTCCACACGCGCGAGAGTCGGGTGTGGAGCCCGTCAGCCTCATCATGGCGCTAACGTCCGTCCAACTCGAATTCGGACCCCACCAAAGTTTCTGCCCGTCCCCCACCATTAGCCACACGTTCAGCCACACGTTTTGCGCTAGGGCAGAGAAACCCACTCTTTGTAAAATATATCCAAAATTATTCTGAACTTTCAGAAACTTTCCCGTCAGCATCAACGAGCAGGTCCCGACAAGAAACTCTTTGGTCCAGGATACTAACCAACGCCAGTCATCATGGTATGTTTGTGATCGCGACTTTAACAATTGACTCGATGAAGTGCTAATAGAATGCCGTGCAGTCTGAGAAAACCCAGAACCCCATGCGGGAGCTCCGCATCCAGAAGCTCGTCCTCAACATCTCGGTCGGTGAATCTGGTGACAGACTGACCCGTGCCGCCAAGGTGCTCGAGCAGCTGTCTGGTCAGACTCCTGTCTACAGTACGTCGCAACCCGTCCCTGTTCGATACTCGCCTAGAATTCCCCTGCTAATGATGTCTCTTCTCAACAGGCAAGGCCCGCTACACCGTCCGTACCTTCGGTATCCGCCGTAACGAAAAGATTGCCGTCCACGTCACCATCCGTGGCCCCAAGGCCGAGGAGATCCTCGAGCGTGGCCTCAAGGTCAAGGAGTACGAGCTCCGCAAGCGCAACTTCAGCGAGACCGGTAACTTTGGCTTCGGTATCAACGAGCACATCGATCTCGGTATCAAGTACGACCCCTCCATCGGTATCTACGGTATGGACTTCTACTGCTGCATGACCCGCCCTGGTGAGCGCGTCACCCGCCGCCGCCGCTGCAAGAGCAGAATTGGTGCTGGCCACCGCATCAACCGCGACGAGACCGTCAAATGGTTCAAGCAGCGCTTCGACGGTATTGTCCGATAAATTCCCGGACAGTGGATTTGTTTGAAGGGAAATCATGGCAAGGCGTTTGGGGGGTTCAACTGGTCTGGGAAAATCCGTGACCTGAAAAGTTGTGGATTTGTATCTACGTGAATTTCTGACGGGTATCAAGTACTCGAGCTTGACTTGTTTACCAAGTCAGCTGCGGCCTCAGAGACCGACCGGCGCTATGCCGGCTTCCTACGCTATGTTTAATCAACAGTGACCATGCCCCTGCGGACTTAGCATATCAGTATCCCGTATCCCGTGAAATCGGCGGTTTGAACGCAAGTAACTGAGCTCTCATTTGCCGTTAGCCTTTTGAGTTATCGTCTGACGATATATTGTCTGAAGAAACGCGTGTAAATCACTCAAGCACCATATTGCGAGAAGAGTCGGCTTCCTGAACGGTTGTCCTTGTGTCATAATCTTGCGAGCCTCTCGCTTCTGAAATCCCGTTGGCGCAGCGGTATGATCAAAGGAGACTGCATTGGACCAACAATGCCTGGATGTTGGCAATTCTCGTTCTATGTCAACAGATGTCGAACGTCCACGATTCGAGGTCGTCCCCTCAAAGGGACTTGTGTCATCGGATGGGAATCTTCCGATATGACCTCATGCTCAAATGAGCAATTCATCTGTTTGGTGGCAGGAGCAGCATGCACAGTATGTCATTTCTGCTGTCAATTAGGTTCATCGATGCGAGATTTGGAACTCGAGATGGAAGCGACGAGTCACACTCGTCGAGTACATGCATCGCCCAAGATATTGCGTGGAAATATTGCGAGGTATCCTCCAGGAAATTCTGTTTCCTGTCTGCTCTGTCTCCTCTGCTTCTGCCAGGGCGCCCTGAGTGTCGCAGTTCTACCCTCGAAACCGCCGCCATACTTCTATCTACTCTCATGAATCTTTGAGGGCATCTCGATCACTTCCATAGTAATTGTCAAGTACTTTTACCTATCTTTACAGTCTCTTCCTCTTGTTGTTCATCTGGTGTTGCTCCTTTATGTGAAGGGTTCTCGTTCATCACTGCATTTGGCGATTCTGAGCTCATTCTGCTACGATTGCATTGACGCGTCAATACTGCAGAGATATTCCAATGAGTCGTTCAGAAAATCAAGAAATCCCAATTCAGTAGTATGGTTAGGCCGTCTTCTTCCGTATTACTCTGTGTCTACAACATAGAGGGGCTGTGAATGGTTGCTGATGAGACAAACGGGTAGCCGTTGGTGAGAATTCATCGTATCACTACTGGTTCTTCTGTTTATCCAGTCCGCGAAGCCTTTAAAATGTCACCCAATGATGGAAAATCGACAGGAAGTACTCGAGCCACTTTGGCACCACTGCCCAATTCCGGTCGAAAAGTAAAAGTGAACGTGGAAAATGGATCCGTTACGTTGCCCAGAGGGTCCTCGGTCTCAACGTCCTTCTCTATGGATAATCTAGCGGATATTCGGTCAAGCAGCGAGGCAGTGAAGTCTCCAACAGGCTCTCACACAAGCGATCGAAACCGTCATACTCAGCCCGATATTGTCGATGAGGAGGATGATGTCGATGATCAGCAATCAACTGAGCCTATCCCATCAGACTTCGATCGTACTCTGTTCACGTTATCCTCCCCACCAAGAGATCATCTCGATGCCCCTATTACTACTAGATCGAAGGCCAAAAGACAAGCACTAAACAAGAATCGTCGCGACTCGATGGAGCCAGAGACTCGACCAAGTCCAAGCCATGAAGTTGCAACATCCAAGTCTCAAATGGACAACAACGGCCACCGTTCTTCTCCCCGTCAAGGGCTTCATGAAACAATCACGAATGCAAACAAGATAAACACCCCAGTTCTAGATATAGACGACATTGACGGGGTCATCGGCAGATGCGAGTCCATTTTAAGTGAGAGCTCGAACGACTCGCACCTTGACAGCGGCGTTCTCAACTCCGGAGCGAAAGATGACGAATATCAACTTCCAGAGTCTGAGAACGATAGCCCAGAAGAGTCTATCATCGCAGAGATCAGGGGTTATCCCAAAAAGACGGCGAAACCGAAAGTCAGCCCAACGGTAGCGTGTCCGTCAAGGTCAAAGAAGAAGCCGGTTAAGGCAAGAGCCGCCCCGGCATCAACCAACAGAGTCGGTCGTTTGGCTGCTGGCAGAATAACCAATTCAAGGCAGAATCGTCTTGTTGCCCCGAATACTAGCATGAAGTCCTCAAAAGCGCAAGGCAACTCAGCAGACGAACGTTCATCACCCGGTCAGCATGTCCAGGTTTCCCCGAAGGACGAAACATCGGCATTGTATGTCATACCAGATTCCCAAGAAGCCGTGAAAAGCAAGCCAGATTCCTCGGATTCTGGGAAAGATAAGCCAAAGGCCCCTAATGTCAGGCGGGCTAAAAAACCCTTCTTTGAGAGTGATTTGAGCCAACAGCCAACAAAAGCCAAGCCAACGACGTCTAGTATTCAGCGTACGACTCAGCGTTTGCCAACAAGTCAGGCAAAGATCAAGCCGTCGACTCCAGAGAAGAAAGACCTGCGTGTGAAGGGCGCTACTAATACCAAGGCTTCGCGCAAACGCACTGCGCCCA
Source organism: Xylariaceae sp. X3-2 (assembly GCA_028637685.1). NCBI lineage: Eukaryota > Fungi > Ascomycota > Sordariomycetes > Xylariales > Xylariaceae > Xylariaceae sp. X3-2. The sequence continues at coordinate 274,805 of JAJFDI010000032.1, forward strand.
GTACAAATCAGTCAAAAGAAAAGCGGCAAAAGGGTAATAATGGTGTGAATCTCACGGTTGACAACGGCAAGAGTCGCGTTACCAGTCACAATCAAATCATATCCCCAGCTGCTACCAATAGTAGTAAGACTAATGCATCTCCAATCATACTCTCGGACGATGATTGTTCAGAGCTTACGGACGTGGGCTACGGGGAGATGCCTCTGAAGAATCCGCTTTATCACACGAAAGATGAAGTTCGCAAGAGGTTTGATGATCATGCCTACGACGAACAAATTGACAGGGAAGCGGAGATTGTCTCAGCTAACAAGTCATCTACCAGAAAGCCGGTCGACAAAATTGTCACTTCTACGCATGCTCATCTGCCAGTACTAGGCGTCGGCCCTAGTTTTCCTGAAACTACGAGAAGTGAAGCAACGCCAAAGGAAGAACTTGAAGCTCAGTTTACATCTCATCGTCGCACGGTCCGTCAGTTGAAACTCGAAGAAGAGGTTGCGCCCAGTACTGTCGGTAGACATAAGCTCCTAGATTGGCCTCGAGCATCTGATTCGAATGGCCCATCACGAAGAGAGCCCATAGCCACAGAAACTAGAAAAGGTTGGGGAAGAGCTGACAAAACAGATATTTTTGCAGCGAACGCAACTGAAGATGTCATAGATGCGGAAGATCTTCTACATCCCAATTCGAGGAAATGGGCACAAGATATAGCAGCGAGATCACGTCGCAAGAGCTTCGTTCCCGTGCTTCCGAACCCCGTAGAAGATGACGAGCCATTAACACCGCCGATGACGGCAAACCCTCGCCAAGTCGCAATTTCTAAGGGCGAAGCTGCACTGAAACAGCGACGTGAGGCGGTTGTCGAGTCCATGAGAGAGGTGACAGCTGTGAGTAACATCAACCTGTTGAATTATCGTTGATTTGTACTGATCGGTGACAGAGTGTCCTTCGCCATCTACAATCCAAGGAGAATGTCACGGGTGACATTGCAAGAACCTACCAGCAAAATGGACAGAAGCTGATTAACATGCTTCTGGATCGTCAGTCCATCGAACTCCGTCATACCGCCACAGCTTTCGACGACAAATGTGCACAGCTGAAAACATTGTTTGAAGAGAGCGCTCGTCATGCGAAGAAGATCGAAAGGAAGGCGTCAAATGCAGATAATAGCTATTTGAAAGACCGCGCCCGACGCTGCGAGAAGCTACAGGAAACAGTGAGGAAGGCGAGAGAAGCGGTGGCATCTATTTGAGCTTTACACTCCCGTTTGCTACGTTTTCTTGGGAATCTTCAGGGAAACTTCTTTGTGGAAGTAATGCAAATGTCATTGAAACACTTGTGAGAAGTAGTTCGGAAGCAGATGAGTTGCTGTTGCTATGGTCACATGTACTGATTAACACTTGTTCGTTATTCTTCTTTCTCGCTAGTTATCTCTAACCAAGTCTCCATTCTCAGATCATCATTTATGCAGGGGAATATATTCATACAGCCGCTACAGATGATCTGTTGATTTGCACCTAGTATACTATCTTTCTGTATTCTGTGTGTGCATATCGGCCTACGTGGGCAAAACGTAGGCCCATTTACGACTGCACATAACATATTCGTAATCCGTAGTGCGTCGTAGATAATATTTGATTGCTAGCTTGGACTTCTACCTAGCGATCTTGAGCTCAATACAACACACCATCTAGCACCATGACGGACTCTTATATTCAATGAAGCTTGACTACCTACTTTATCTAAAGCAGGTATTCTCGGTGTTGCGGAGCGTATTATATATACGGATTAGGTTCCCTCAAAGAGGTCTGGTTCAGAACTGATATTCTGAGTTTCCCCTTATCGTGCCTCCACCATTCCGAACACAACGATAGATGAATGGGTGAGATACAGTGAACTCGCGTCCGTCCAGGGCCTTTGTGGCACGATAGTTCGGGTGTTTTGATTTTACGGTTAATGGGAGTATCTCGAACAGACGGTGCCGCGCCGCCAACAAAGGAAAGAGGAGAGTGTTAAGAGGGCTGTGTAGACCAATATAGTGTGCCCGTTGACCGAGCCCCGATGGATCGCGGCAGCCAGTTTCCTCCAGACATTCCCATCGTCCCGCACCGCTTCTGGAGCGCTCGCGTCCAATCAGGGCCTTGGGCGGGCTGGCTTTGGGCTTATCTGCCTCCTCATATAGAAGGTGTGCACCGTGGCGGCATGTCAGGATATTTCCCTGACTTGAACCCAGGCTACCGCCATGTCCACAAAGTTTCCGGTCACTGAATCGACTACATCTGCGAACGGACGCCAAGCCCCCATCTCGAGTGCATCGGATGAACGGCTCCGACGATAGAAGAGTATATACATAGTAGTAGGGATGGCAAATGACCGTAGTCCCACTCCCATAGCCTGTTTTGAGCTTCGGTATCCAGTCGAGTGGAATGATACTGAGCCCAAGTAATATCGGGTTCGTTTCGTATATAAGACCAAGCGCGGCAGAATGGTAGTAGCTTTGGTCCATGTCTCCTGCCTGCACTTCATCCTTGCTTCGTCTTCGCAGGTAACACCCGGCCTTATGCCTTATTTTGGGCTATCGTCCTGCCATTCGGCGTCTGGGGACTCCTTTTGTTCCAGCTGGCCGAGGGCATGGCGGACTCTACTGGGCTTGTGTGATGTGGACCAAAGGCTTTGGTGACAATGTCCCATCTTCACAGACAAGGCCAAAACCACTTGCTTGAGCAAAATATATAGAAACCGCGCCCTATCATCATTGTGCAGCTGGCGGTATTTGAGGCGGTGATACCATTGCTAGGGTCATCTGGACGTTGATGGAGTCGAGAAATCCTTCTGAGGCAGAAGTGACCGGCAGGAGAGCACACCTCAAATTACCCACGCTGATTGGTATATCGTCGTGATAACGAGACGATGTGTTGCTGCCTGAGTTGCGGTCTTTCGCGTTCAGTGTCCTGCCATGGAAAGGAGATCTTGAGGACGCTTACATAGTCATTTAAGACTCGGACCAAGTTTCGAGCATCCTATAAGATATATAGGCCCTAGAAATCGCGGAAGCTGGCCCAAAAATAGCAGTAAAAGAAAGATTGAAGAGAGACAAAAAGCAAGAGGGATTATGTGGACCGACTGAATGCTACATATGCACGACAATCAGAGAGGGAGAGGAAGAGGGATAGCACAGTGACAGTGATCAGATACGACACGGTCGAAACAGCATGATGTGCAGTTCAGGGGTATTTTGTGGCACCGTTTTGATTCTGCGTTCAAACCTTGATTGCCTCTCACTTTCCTGGCCGATGCGTCGTTCATTCCTCTATACACAACCCGCACTTACCTAGAGCACTCACCTACCTACCGTCGCTGGTCCTCGTACTTTCCTCAAGCGTTCGAAGATAGAAGCGTCGAATCTGCACTGTCTGGTCATAACGTGCCAGTGCTTTGTTCAAATACGTTTTGGCCCATGGTCTGTCGCTCCTGCTGCTGTGAATAAGATTCATGTGTGTATAGGGGTTTCCTTATTCAAGGTTTGGTTTGGTTTGGGACTCATCGTCAGGATGACAAACAGGATGTCACTGCCGCACACGCATGAGATGCAAGAAACAAAACTTCCATTGGTGCGGAGGGCTACAAATCGCTGTCTTTTGACGTGACGTCACGTCAGGTGCCTGCTACCGATGCAATCAATCCAGGGCATGTAATCCGTAATCATATCCTACTACAAGACAAGCTCATCATCTCCGTCGAGCTGTAGCTTTTACATGCGCTGATTCTGACAACTTATGCATGCTACGGATCATATCTACGCCAGCATCTTACTAGTATTGCTCAAGACAGCTAGGCAACTTGAAAATGGCAACTTCCACCCGTTTCAGCGAAAACCCAACGACGCCATTACGGACGGTCGATGCTCATAAAGAATTCCTGGCAAGCCTAGAGACGATCACCAAGTTGTTTCCTCCCGTTCAGACCTGCTCAACGAACTGGGAATTCGGCGGGCTATACTCTGGCTCCACATCGATCGCCTTCCTGTTCTACCGGTTATCTCGGGTGTATCCGAATCTGGTATTCCAGCATCAGTCGCTCCTCGAATGGGCCAAGGCCTACATTGAAATAGGAGCGTGGGAATATCATGGAACACCGACTCCAAGTGATTGTGGTGTTGGCAATGAAGCGCTCGCTCGTCTTGCCGTTGAAGCCGTCATAAAACAGGATCAGAATCTTGTAAGGGAGCTTTGTTCATTCGAAAGAACAATAAACAGCCCGACAGACGATGGCTCCAACGAGTGGCTTTATGGTCGTGCCGGCTATCTCTATTTGCTCAGACTGTGTCGGTCCGTGGGATCTGGGCATCATGGCGACTACAACGACGAGGACAGGGCCCGAGATCCCGTTGAGCGAGCGATTGAGTCGACTGCTCGTCGGATACTAGCCGTCAAACAACCCTGGGTCTGGCACGGAAAGCAATACCTCGGCGCAGCTCATGGATGCATCGGTACTATCACACAAATTACCCTTTCGACGGAGTCAGAAACTCCACATCTTCGGCCCCTGCTTCAAGGACTGTTAGATCTCCAGTACCCGAGCGGTAACTTCCCGTCCTCGTTCCCAGCTGAGTCGGATAAACTTGTGCAATTCTGCCATGGTGGACCTGGTTTTGTATTGTCCCTACGGTCGCTAATGCCATATTTCCCGGAAATGGCTGGAAATATCTGGAGAGCAATCCAGAAAGCCGAGGCCGACGTATGGAAAAGGGGCATACTCAAAAAGGAGCCGTGTCTCTGCCATGGAATTGCTGGAAATGCCCTGGCACTTGCTAGCTATGGCCAGTTTGTTCATTTTCTATCTTTCATGAGTAGTGAGGCAACTGAGAAGTCGACCGAGTCGACAGGCAGCGATTCCTCTCGCGATGTCAGATTCGGTCTCTACACGGGTGAAGCGGGTAAAGCTTGGGCTTGGGCCGTGGCTGATAAGGGCCTTGGGAAAAAGTGTATAGGCTACAATGACATATAGTAGCCTCTGGTTCATAATGTGCCGACTTGAATGCCTGAGCCGGTGCCGTCAGCCGTTTTTTTGGGTCAGAAAGACGGAAATTGCAAGGTTGCTGCGTTAAAACATGACAAGATCAGCTGGAATATGGTCTACTTTGCCCTCAAGCAAATGACAAGTAACACGAACAGGGCAAACTAGCCTCTCGGACAATCTTCATTGTATGGCTCCCTCTTTGCTGTGTTGAGAACGAGCAACCAGGCGTTGATTCATTTACTCGTAGGCATTTCAAGCAAGGATACATATGTGGCCGTCCACAGGTACGATTGATTCTGTGGGATGCCGGTCTGGTATGACAGGGTAGGGGCTAAAATGAAACAGGATGGAGTGAGGCACAGCCAGTTGATACCAAGGAAGAGTGGCACACTCTACATCGTGATTCGTACCTAGACGCTGAGCTCCCCAATTGCCCCAACTCGGGCTCGGTATTAAGGATGTGCGTGATCTGGGAGACGACATGCATTGCGAGTTTGGTGTTTGACCGTACCACGCGCGAGTTGCCAGTCGCAAACAGCTTATCTTTGTCCCACGACTTTGTATCGTGAGGGGACGCGGTCGGTTAGACAATGGCACAGAGGTCATACCCAGCTGCGTTGCGCGGCGCAAGTTGGTTTGAGCACGAGTTAGGGAAATCACATCGGCGTTCCTATCACTCTGAAATGTACCACGAATGATTCATGCTCTGTCCAAGCTCAGAGCAGTCCCATGAAGACCGATTGATCGAGACGGGCATAGAATCTTGGGCTGTGCAGATTTGATCGTGAACTGGAAAACGGTGTTTCACAATCTTTTCGAAGCTTCCTGATCGTGTCACCACTGCTCTTTTGGCGATGAGACAGCTTGAAGCTGCGCGTGAGTGATTGTCTGACATCTTTGTCACCGCCAAGCTCATGTAAGTGTTGAACATGGTGAGAAGCGTGAGTTGTCTGAATGTACAAGGGCGTCTTCCTTTCTTACCTTTAAGATTTTTATTTTTATTTTTTCATTTTTCTTGTATTTTTCTTTCAAAGATGAAAACTCAAAAAAAGAAGAAAAAAAGAAAACAGGAAGGACTCTGACGCACCGTCGATGGCAATATCAATGCGTCACAGCGAGGCCCTATTATAGGCTCGGTTGTTGCCGCCTTTTTGCTCTTGCATATGTAGACCCAAAATGTGGCTGACGATGATGGCCACGGCTTGCTGAGGAAATATTTAAAAATAAAAAAGAGCGAAAAAATAGCGGTGCCCCTTTATAGGTACAAAACAATCTGCTCGCAACGTGCGCGCCGAGTCTCGCTCGCATCATTGGCAAGCTGACGTGATTGATTGATTGATTCCCAGGAATCCGCACTTCGGAATTACTTTAGGTACTACCAGACCGGAAAGGAATTCGCAACGGTGAACGGCAAAAATGAAATAGAGAGAATTCTGATATGCGATTGTCTCAAAGCATCAACAATAATAAATAACACGAAGAAAAAAGGAGGGACAAGAAGGCAGGAATCTTGGTAAGCATCTGGGACTGAGTATGACACACATTTGTGGCATCAGCGCGCGCGCATTGCTGGGATTCTCTCTTCTCATTTCTTAACATTGCTTTCGCGCCGTCGCGCCGTCCACACAGCCGAGCTTGCCGTCTTGGCCGTGGTGAGCCGTGATGGTGATACAGTGATACCGATGGTGAATTTGTACTTGAACTCGTGAATTTATATGGAAAGTACCTAACCTGCGTTGATTTACCCACGTTGGAGTACTCGTATGAGTACCTCCAGCAGGTATTCCGTAGATCGTGCCTGACTTTCGAGCTCATTAAGCCATGGAATACGGAAGGAGGACGGAGGAAGAGGTGATCAATTTTAATCCCGGTTATTCAGGTTTAGCGGATCGGATGGCTCTAGCCCAGTCGGGCATGTATGAAGTATGTGAGTCGGGTCAGCGCACAAATATAACTATTTTACTACCGTAACAAGCTAGAGTAATTAGCGCAAAGTTACATTATATTATGTGCGTTAGCGCCTACAAAGAAGGCAGGTAGGCCCTGGGTCGGCCGGGGACATGACACTGCGCTACGGTAGGTACGCAGGGTAGTGCTGGAAGTCCAAGCAAGTCTAGATACTAGCTGGCAGTTAGCGCACCTACACAATCTAATAGCTCCTTGGGCATGGGCGAAGGACCGCCAGCAAACTCTGGCAAACTCGGCCGACCTGCTATGTACAGGTACCTTGGGTACCTTGGGAACCTGCTAGCGCCAGTTCCAACTTCCAAGTCCCAAGGCCCCAGGCACCGACGGAACGTCCATGGAATCCACCACTCACACTCTGCCGTCCTCCCTGATCCGTCCCTCTCTCGCTCTCTCTCCTCCTCTTCCATCTCTCCCACGACCGTTGTTTTCTCCACACCATCTCGACCACGAGGTCTTTCGATTCTTCCTCTTCTCCTCTGACATACGCACCTCACACTCGTTTTGAACCCCTACCTACCTCTATCTAGGGTAGCCGCTCTCAGATCTCGGATCTCCACCTAACCAACGTCCACCATCGCATTGTCGCTATGGTGTTGCGTTCGTAGAACAAAGCGCTCTGCTCTTACACAACCGCCCAACCCGAATACGAGCACTTTGTCCATTTCTTCTGGTCGCGCCGTTCACGTTCGGTTCACCGTTCACGACTTGACTCGACTTGCCTTGCGTTCTCGTTATCGCCTTACTCTGTACGGAATGCATGCTGGCAACCAACCGATCACGAAGTCTCGTCAATCGATCCCGCTCTAATTCTCACTGCTCGTCCATCACCATCTTGGACCCGAGCCCTTACCTTACTTGATTGATTCAAGTTGATATTATTGTTTATTTGTTGTACTTACACACGCCTCCGAGAGCTGCTTTCCTACTTTCTCTCCCATTCAATCAACCGCTCTATTGGCAATTGATCATCAACCGATTCTATCGCCGTCGTTTATTCACTCTGTTCTTGCCGTGCTCTCAAAATGGGTATGTCGTCCATTTCTCTCCGCCTCGTGCCGATCCTGCCTGTGCCCGCACAGCGCCGTAGCGGCCCCGAGATCCTTGACTAAATTTCAATTTGTTTTCAGCCCTACCTTCTACTACGTTGTTTCCCGTGGCGTCGCTGCCTACCTGTGTGGTAGACTGCGGCCCGCTCTTCGATGCGAACGGCGCCTGTGTGCCGCCGAACAATCCCTCTACCGACCAGAGCAACTGGGATTCCTGCTTCTGTTCATTTGGCAGTCTGCAGTCTTTCAAGACCGGACCTGTCGACATCTGCAACGGCCATTGTAACTCAGATCCTCAGGCGCTACCCTCGATTCAGAGCTGGTTTACTAGCTTCTGCAACCAAGCAGCTACCCAGACGGCAGTATCTACACCCACAACTTCGAGTATCAGTGGCAACAGTGGGAAGAACAGCAACAGTGGCGGCGGAGGCTCTTGGTAAGCTTGCACCTCCTCATCGTCGGGCTGGGTCTAATCTGAGTCATGCAGGGCATCGACGCATGTTAATTGGATTGTGTTCATCGTGGTGGTAGTCGTGGCTATTATCGGCATTTGGATTGGCGCTTGCATCTGGCGTCGCAAGTACTTGGCAAAGAAGGATCGATTACACGAGCTTGGAAAGGGCCTGCGCAGCAACACGGCCTTTGGACAAAGCCCACGGGATAGCCCCGTCCAAAACGATCAGGGATTATTCATGTCCGGATCCGGAGGTGCCGACCCTGAACAGACCGAGAAACGCCGAAACCGATGGGGTTGAGGACCATGACGGATGCAAGATGCAATAGGGCATCACGAAGCACAGCATTTTTCTATTCACGTATACCCTGTTCGACCGCCGAATTTATTTTTCACATTTTCGTCTTCGGCGGCGGCGTCATGGATTCATTCTCATTTCGACAATTGTCGGGGCGTTCTGGGCGATAGATATGATGTCCCCTCCCGACGTTGCTGCCCAACAGGCATCGATGTTTTGGGATGGGACGGGACAGGAGTTTCTAGGAATCCAAGTGTCATAGCCGCTGCACAGCTGCAGACTTTGGAAAAAAGGGTTCTTCAGCTGCGGTATTGATAAGGGGCAGGCCAGGAAAGAGCCCCATGTGGAATTATCTGGTGAGGACGTCTCCTCGCCAGATGTAGTAAGAAAGTCGGAAGCATTTCGTGTTTACTCGTGAATTTGGGCAAGTGAGCCGACTGGCTTTCTGAGCTGGGCGCGTTCGATTGCTTTGTGCATATAGAAGTTCATGATACCTATCCATGAAGTAATTCTGAGTCCGATGCATATGATTGAGTATATTTACAGTCCCTGGACATTTGATATGACTCGAGTCCTTTTTGCCCGCACATTCTTGATTACCAAGCCGTGGGGTTTGCCACTGGAGTTATGACTTGTACATGGACAACGTTGGGGGCTAAATACGAAGATGGCCCTGATTCAGTTCAATCTCATCAAGTCCTCGATTTCTCTTTGAAGTCCAGCCGTTAATACGGGCCATGAACATCCGCACGGAACACACGGGTGGCGTGGCGTGGTGGAAGCGGAGTAGGTAATATGGACGTCTTTACCCGGGCCTACTACCCAATTAATACGGAATATATCCGATCAGGATTCAGGATCAGGAATAGGAATAGGAATTGCTCAGGTACCTAACCCACAATATTGCTACCCCTCTTGGACTAGGGGGACGAGTTGGGTTGTATGGTGCGGGTAGGATCTGGTATTACAGTGGTCGTCACGGTTTTGTCATTGGGATAAAATTGAGAAAGGGAGCGGGGACTGTACACGTGTGTTTACATAGGTATGTATTGATTTGGATGGCCAGTGTGATGTGATGCAGATCTTTGCGATCGTCGGGCCAGTTCAGGTAGGAGGTCATTGTGACGTAGCTTGCATCGTTTTTTTCTCCCTTTTTTTATTTTTTTCACGCGTATGATTCTTCAACAGAATTCTTCGACAAGAATATATGAATAAAACAATGAAGATTATTGGCGTAACTTTACCTACTTGTAGGTTCGTTGGTCGGAGGTATTATTACCCCCTGACCCGAATATACCCCACCGCCCCCGAACCGGTCGGGGGCCCGCGGTCTCCGGTGCGTGATCCGGACGGGCGCGGGACGGAGGAAAATCTCCCTACGGAGGACCTACCTAATGGTTTATGTAGATATCGGAACGGGACGGGACGGGCGCATCAGGGTATCTCCGTGCGCCTACCTACCCGCACCGCGAGCCCCTTTTCTGCGACGAATATGTAGGTAGGTAGGGACCCTACCTACTTACGCATGCACGACTCCGTTGCGTTACCAATCTCGTTTCAGATACTGTCCGTCATCAGAGAGAGAGGGAAGAAGTCGACGGAGCGTGCCCCTGACGCCCCAGACTACGGGAAACAAAAATGCCCGTACCCGATCACATGTTTCATATCCGCGTACGAAGCGCGGAAGACCGTTGCAGTGTTGTACGGGGTATTTCGTGTATGCCGTGAACCCCGGACGCGATGCGATGTCATGGTTGACGGGAGAACCTCGGTGTGTATGCTGAGAGTTGACGAACCCCTATTTTCGGGCGTCGGTCTCGGACGCCTGTGAAGATAGCTGATTCGCGCCTTGTTACCAGCGACATGCCAACTCACGAACTCCGCGTCAATAATACTCATGGCCAGCTTCATAACACAGACTGGACACTAATTGGTTGCCTCTCGGGGCTGACCTGGTTCAACTCAGCCGCCGCCTCGTACGCGCGCGCCAATTGACTGGATCTCAACGACGCCCAGTGAGACGGATTCCAACCAGCGCGCGAGAGTGAGTATTTTTCCCCGGGCCGTGAAATCGCTTTCCACAACGTCGGCAGCGTAAGCGCCTGTGTTTGCACGACCCATTTTCCGGGCATTGAGGGGCTTGAAGATGACCAGACAGTCCGACAGAACGGGAAGAAAAAGAACTTCTCCAATCGGCGCAGGTAGTTCCATCGGGTAGAAGGGTCTACCTGGAGTGCTCAATTCTGCAAAAGGAAGCTCTACCAATGGCATTACTCCATACAGATCGTCGTCGATATCCATGTCACCGGAAAGGGGGGAAGTATTAGGCAGCACCGCGACTGACAAGAACCACTCTCCAATCTGCGCCTCGTTCGTGCAGTTCTTACATACTCAAGCAGGGAGATGGGATAGGTAGGTAGGTAGATAAACGTCTCGCTTCGGACGTCGAATTGATGTCGGCGCCGAGGATGATGTGCTGCATATACGAGCGAGCGAGCGTTGCATCGCGTGGTTGACGTGACAACGACGGCCAGTAATCCATATCGATTCCGGCTCTTTCTCAATATCAATACCTATTAATTAGTACGCGGTATTGTCATTGCTGTGTTTAACCCCCAAAAAGCCTCCCCAGAAAATCATCAACCGGGGTATGTACACCCCGTGGCCTGGGCGTCCCCAATAGTCTCTCGACACAGCCTTACGACTTATTAGATACGATACATACCTAGCTGTCAAGTATATATACCTCCTAGCTGTCAAGTATGTACGATAGATATCTAGGTAAGTCGGGCTGAGGAACCCCGCCGTGCTTCCCCGGAATAATTTGCTTGCTCATATACTCGAACCGGGATGCCAGTAGGTATGATACTATCTGATCGCGGGTGAGCCTTATGAGATGGGGCAAAATAGGTGCGAGATTGAGTGGATTCTGGAATGACCAATTACGGAAAACTGATCTGGTGTACTGAGTTTGAATCCATACAAATGAGTATGAGAAGACGGGATGTTGGTGAACAAATCGTGACGACCTAGTTGCCCAGTAACAAAATATGCATATAGCGGTTTACATCCCCGATAGACGCATCTCCCCGCTTCAGTACAACCTCGATGCAAATGAATGAATGCAAACGCGCTTCCAGACGCGCTTCGCGTCTCAATTAAACCACCTGCAACAACTTCATACCTCATGATCTAACGACTTGCGCCGACAACAAAATTTCAATTGATGCCATTCAATGTCCATGAAAAACAAATTCATGTCCTGAAAAAGTCAAACCATGCCTCTCACCTCCTCCCCCGTGGTGTATCCGGCAACGAGCTCTCCCCCGACCACATGCAAAAAGAGACCCGCACCGCATACGAACACAGATAGTCAGCCCCGGGTCCGCGCGAAAGCCGGCTTCCTCCTCGACGATGATTCCGATTCCGATGACGGGTTTGAACCCCTGCCTAAGCGACGCATGCTCAGTCCACCGCGAAACGAGGAGCCGACGCCCGCACCGCCCGTCACGCTCTCCCAGCTGGACTTGAGCAATAATACCCAACCCCGCGTCCGCGGAAAAGCCGGGTTCCTCGTTAACGACGACGACTCGGACTCCGATGACGGGGTTGCGCCCCTGCCCAAGCGGCGCATAGTCAGTCATGAGCCGTCCGCGGCGATTATTGCCGAGCCGACGCTGTCCCAGCTGGATTTAGGCCATAGCCAGCCCGAAGCGAGTTCTTCCGTAGCGAAACCCACCACAACGACTTCCGTGTACAGTCAACTGCCGTGTTTCGCGCCGTACGTACCGCGGGGCAGCGTGAAGATCACGAACTGCGCCGGCGAGACGTTCAACACGCGGAAGCGGACGGTCAACAACGGGGTCTCGTACGAGCGCATGGTGGCCGCGCGGTCGAAGACGAAAAAGGGACGCGCGGAACGGAGTTATTACGGTATTGAGATTCGCGAACTCATCGATACGGCCGCGACGGAGTTGGCGGAGCGGCGGAGCGCGACGGCCGTCGTACACGACGAGCCGATGGTAATGCCCTCGGTCGAAAGCCGTGCGCAGAAGCCGAAACGGACACTCCTCTGGACGGAGAAATACCGCGCGAGGAACTTTATGGATCTGGTGGGCGACGATCTGACGAATCGCCAGGTGCTGAAGTGGCTGAAGAGATGGGACCCTGTCGTGTTTCCCGGAGCGCCGAAGTACCGACCTGCTAGCAGACGCCCCGGAGCAAAGACTGAGGCCGAGGAGGAGAAGCCGCATCGGAAGATCCTGATGTTGACGGGTCCGCCTGGTCTAGGCAAGACGACGCTGGCGCATGTCTGTGCGCGGCAGGCGGGCTACGAAGTCATGGAGATCAACGCTAGTGATGACCGCAGTAGGGATGTTGTCAAAACTAGAATACGAACCAGTCTGGGCACGGAGAACGTCAAGACGGTGCAGCATTCCAAGAATCAGTCGGATAAGCCGCAAAAGCTGGCTCGGCCTGTCTGCGTCGTGGTCGACGAAGTGGATGGTGTCGTGACGGGGTCCGGAGGCTCTGGAGAAGGAGGCTTCATCAAGGCATTGATGGACCTCATCATGGCGGGGGAAAGGAATGCAGCGGGACAGGGGGCTAGCACGAATCAGTCGGGTCGGGCGAAAAAGAAAGGTGATGATTTTCGACAGATGCGACCCCTTATACTGATCTGCAATGATGTCTATCACCCGTCATTGCGACCTTTGAGGCAGTCCAGTCTGGCCGAGGTTATCCATGTGGGCAAGCCTACCATCGATGCCGTTGTCACCCGACTGAAGTCGGTTTTCGAAAAGGAGGGCATCCCTTGCGAGAAAGATGCCGCGCGAAAGCTGTGCGAAGCAGCTTGGGGCATGAGCAGTGGAATCGACGCCAAACGCGGTGCGGAAAGCACGGCAGAGGGTGATCTCCGTGGTGTCATGGTTGTAGGCGAATGGGTGGCTGGTCGCCTGAAGTCCTCACTTCAAGACTGCGCCGTTAGTTTAACGAGGGAATGGGTTGAGCAACACGTTCTGGATGACCTATCTCACGGTGGAGGTGGCGCGAGAGGTGTGGGGAGAGGCAACGTCAAGGATATCGTGAAGCGGGTTTTCCAAGACGGCGCCGGATTCCCGAAGAGCAGTATACCCATGCTAGCAGCGCCGACAAAACATCTACACGAACAGCCACAAGTACAGCTTGGGTTTTCGGAACAACAGAAGAAGTACGGCATGGAGCGTCTGCGAGAAATGATCGAGACGAGCGGCGACGTGGATAAAATAGTCACCGAGGTCTTCTCCGGCTATCCCGAGCACGAGTTCAACGATGACTCTTTTCTCAGCAAGCCAAACCAAGCCTACGAATGGATACATTTTCACGATATCTGCTCCTCGAAGCTGTTCGGTGGTCAGGATTGGGAGCTGGCGCCTTACCTCTGCCAACCTATCCTAGCCTGTCACCACCTATTTGCTGCTCCCATCCGGCGTGCCAACGCAGGATATGATAGAAAGTGGGGAGATCAAGGTGAAGAGACGACTCCGACCCTTCCCTTCTCAGGTCCTAGGGCAGACTATACGGCTTATGAGTCTGAGAAGGAAAACCGGTCGATGCTTCAGGCGTTACAGGCTCAGCTTCCACCAACGCTAATGCGCTCCTTTCGAAGTGCTGAGGACGTATCCACTGAATTCCTGCCGTATCTCATTCGGATGGTATCGCCAGATGTGAAACCCGTCGTCGTCGGTGGAAGTGGTGACGCGCGCGGAATCGCGAGCGTAAGAAAAGAAAGCGAGAAGATCATGGTCCAACGCGCTGCTGGTGTCCTCGCCGAAGTGGGTATTCTCCTTCAACGCGGCAAGATCGAAGATGATTCGGCGTTCAGCAGAGGGCCGCAGTGGGTATACCGTATGGAACCGTAAGTGCCCCGACTCATTTTACCCCAATATCTCCTGTATTCGGGGCCTTTGTTACTGACAGGATCGCAGTGACCTTGATCATCTAGCTACTTACCAGACCTCCGCGGCCGTGCTTCTCGGCACCCAGGCGCCAACCCGGTATGCGGTTCGCCAGGTCCTGGACCAGGAGCTACAGAAGGTGAACGTGTTACGCGAGAACCATGCGAGACAGGCACGGTATAAGGCCGGGAACCCTCATGACTCGGCGGACTACGTCTTCAGCGACGACAAGGAGAATGTGGGCGTGAAAAAGACACAGGTCACTATGTTAGCAGAACCCGTGAAGAAGGATTTCTTCGGCCGCGTGGTCCAATCCGAGGGGCAGCCGCTCTCCGCGACGGATGGCAATCACACGGATAAGAGAAGAACAGCTGGTAAAGGTACGACGACGGAGGCCCGGATTTGGGTCACGTACCATGAGGGCATGAATAATGCTGTTAGGAAACCTATTGGGTTGGATGAGTTGCTCAGGAGTTTGTAGACAATGGGGGGATTTTTTTAGTATTCCTTCTTTTCTTTCTTTTCTTCCTCTGTTTGTCTGTCTGTCTGTCTGTCTGGGTCGGTTGGAAGCGTGCATAGTAACGGCGTTGTTGATGTTACTTATACCTTACTCTTCGCTTCGTCTATAAATATGTCAGGCATGATCACCCCTGAACTTCATCCCCATGCGTGAGTCAAGTCCGATGCCAAGCTAAAAGTACTCACTCAGCAAGCTGGCAAGCTCCCGAACAACCCCTCACGACTCCCTCCCCTTCTCCAAACTCGCCAACACACGCCTATACAAGCTTGCCTCAGCCTCCATCTCCTCCATCGACCTCGGCATGCGATCCTGGTCCTCAATGCGAGGGAACGCCCCATGCGGCTTGGGCCGATGACGGTCCCAGAGTGCACCGCCGACATTGCCCGCCTCGGCCGCCATGAGCTCGTAGATGGCATCGCCATGCGTGTCCGCGTCCTTGGCCGTCTCGCCGCGGATGCGGGGGATCACGTGGACGTGGACGTGCGGGACGGTCTGGCCTGCTTCGACGCCGTCCTGGATGGCGATGTTGAAGGAGCCGGCTTCTGGTGGTGGTGGTGGTGTGGGGTTTTCTTTCTCTCCTTCATGAGAAGGAGAGGGAGAAGAAGCGAAGTAGTGGCTTGCCAGCATCCTCTGCACGCGCTGCACGGAGCTGAAGAGGTCTGCGAGCTCGGGCGCGGAGAGCGAGGTCAGACGCTTGTGCTGGGCGCGCGGACAGACGAGGACGTGGCCTGGGAGGAGCGGTTTGAGGTTCACGAGGGCGAAGGAGTGGGGGGTTGTTAGGAATACCTTGTGATATTACGTGGTGAGTTTTTGAGGTTTTTCATTTCTTTTTTGTCTTTTTGTCTTTTTGGCTTTTGTCTCTGTTGCTGGCTCTACATAACCATCCATCATGATCTTTTTCTCTCCCGCTATGTGATGAGAATGGGCTTATTTGTTCAGCGCTCGTCTTCTCATCCCTCACCACCCACCCGACTCTTGCTCTTCATCTCTTTTCTTTTGCGTTGTATGATTGATTATATGCCATGAACTGGAGCTTGATTCATGTTACTCACCTGCGTCGTGACATCGAATGGCCCGAAGCGAATGGGCTGCTGCTCCTGCGAAACACCGCTTTTACTCATGATGGCGTGTCGGGACGAAGGCGACCAGGTCGGGTGCAAAGCGCGTTTTATGATGATCGAAGGGGACGGTCTTGGTATTCTCGTTATCATAATGTGTCTCTGTGAAGCTGACCGTCCGACATGCTAACTAGGTGTGCGGGAGTGGGTTTTTGTCGGGTCTCGACCCCATCCATCGACGAATGTGCGTCCGGTTTGAATGACTCGAAGGCGAACTTCCAAGACGTCTTCGTTCTTGTCTCCCGTCTCTTTCTTTTTGGCTTGGCGTGGCTTGATCGGGTTACATAATGCACTATTCTATTACGTAATGGGAACAACGTCACAACCTTAGGTTCCCGAGTTGGCGCTGAGATGCAACTTCCCTCTCCCGCAACTGTTCCTCACACGTATCAGATACATACTTCGTATGTCCTCCTAATCCGTTCAATCCATGATATTTCTCACGGAATTCTCGCCTTCAAATGCTGATCTCTTTGAGACAGTACTTTCCTGATTGAATTGGTGATACCAGCCAGTACAGAGAACGGTTTACGTACCCGCTAAGTTAGTGCCGGTTCCTACCTACGCTATCAGGTATCTATTTAGTCGGACGACCGGAAGGACCATCGTGGAAGTCTCGCCACTAACAATAATTACCGCAATCCGCGCTCGCATCTCCCATCACCAGTCGTCTGGTCTGTCTAGCAGGTTTCCTAGTGTAATGGTTATCACAGCGGATTCTGATTCCGCTAATCTGGGTTCGATTCCCAGGGAGACCTTCTCTTTTGCCCTCGGTTTCTGATGGTCGGCTTGTCTTTCATCTTTTTGCGCGCTTGTAAAGATGAAGATTTTTTTTTCTTTTCGATTTCTTTTTTTCTTTTGTCTTTTGATGGATGTCTTTTGGTCATGGCAGTTTCTTCGAACTCGTGCCCACGCATGCTTCCATTAAGCACGCAGAGAATAGGGATCCTTCCCTCTCCCGTTTTCTCGCATTTGTTCATATGGGAAAAAAATTGAGAGAAGACGCCAGAATAGGGTGCTCTTACGGAAGTAAATGTTCGTCATTTTCCTCGCGCCGAAGCCTTGATCAAGGTAGGGATAGTACACGATCCTCTGCCGGAGAGACTCTTCCAAGATCGGTTGAGGGACCGGCAGCCTGCCTCACGATGCGATGGGATCTATCACGCGCAAGGCAGGGTCTTTCCCTTGCCCGCACAGGCTTATTTCGTAGTATATAGGTCAGCATACCCGTGAGAATGGAGACTGAAATGCCTACATGATAGGAAAAAGCACAATAACATTCTGTTCGAGTTGTCGAGCATTGCTCGGGACCATGTAATACTAGCTTAGATATCTCATTCTGCTCGTCCGAATTGACTTATTCGCATGTCATTCCAATGCATCGTTCGTGTACTCGCAGCCTCCATCTGTCGACCTCTCCAATGGGGAGTATCCAAACACCGTTGGCTTCCATTCTGGTTCTTTTCGCGATTCGCCGTCGACAGTTCATACGCCATGTTTCTGCAACTGACGATCGGGAGGTCCTTGAATCCAATATACGTTCTATACCCGAGTTCAGCTCGACGAACTCGCCTGGGTGAGATGCAATTTGTTAGCGGTGCAACCGGGTCTATTGGGCCAAGAGACAAACTCACGAGAACCAAGGTCACGCCCGCTATCTGACCGTACTGCTAATTCCACAGCTTGTAGCCCTTTGGATTCATACGCTGCCGAGCAGCTTTGATGGCAGAGAGGAACCCGTCAGGATCCTTCAGATTGGCTGTCCAAACACCGTCTTCTTCATCTATGATGAGGGTGTAACTTCCGGCTTCTTTGCGTATATACAGGAGCGGTTGAAAATAAAAGCTGCTGTCTAGAAGAAGGCGATACAGAATCTCCAGGGAATGGAGATCTGGAGTGAAGGCTGCAGCGTCGGCCGATTCTTCGAGTTCGTGTGACGAACGTTCTCGGAATCCTAAGAATCTATACACCGATTTCCGATGATGATATAGCACGTCGGCAACGTCATGTTGAATATCCAAATCTGTGCTGGACATCTCTACATGAGAGACGATGGCCTGATCCGTCGGGCTGCCCTGCCCTCTCAAGCAGTCTTCTGCATCGACTCCGACTTGAGAATTGGTCTTAACCCATAAGTCAATCAGGACCTTGATGGCAAAATCTGGCAAGTTGTGTTGACGTTTCAGGACTTCCAGTACCCATCTTTTGAAGTCACGATCCTGCTCCTTCAATAAGCCAATCAGAGCTTTGACAATAGTATCTGGCAAGTCTGATTGTCCCATTAATGCCCTTGCTGCATTCATTCTGGCGGTGCCATCGTGCAATAGCTCAGCAAGAGTTGCGATAACAGACTCCGGTAAGCGTGATTGTAACATTAATACCGTTGCTGTTAGTTGTATTATGTACGAAGCCACAAAGGGCTAAATCACGTGCTGCACTAGCCACACACACATTAGCTTATTTAGGTGTATTGGAGAAGAACCTCGTACGAGGCTTCTTCTACTTTACAACAACAAGACACTTTATGAATACATATTCGTTTCTTCGAATCCAAGTTCGTACGTACGACTAAGGGATTACTAAAATCCATTCAACACTGATCAGTGTTGACATTCGACCTCCTCACCCGACTGTCGGTGTCAACACAGATTGGCAAGAGTGACGACGGGGCCATTCGTGACCAGAACGAATCCTTGTTTCGAGCCTCTTGACCCCGGCCTGGTTTACGGGTTAAGAGAAGATCAACCTCTTCTTCGTACGGAGAAATCTACCCCTCACACGGCATAGGTTTCTTCTTACGTTGATCTGGACGATTGTGTGCCATCACACTTAGCAGCTAAACTACCGTACGCTTGCACCAACGGTTCTGATCCTGAGCTAGATCACATCTACACACACAAGCTTTCCATTGTACGAAGACGAGTAACTATTCAAGATGTCCGACGAAGACGTTGGTAACGAAACTACAATGTCTGACGCTCCAGAGATCTCATACGACGAGATCATCTCTGCCCTTGACATCAACCCACAGACCGTACGAAAGTTTGTCATCCCTAGACTTTGGGAAGAATCTGTCAACCTCGATCTTCCTGATGTCAACCTCATGAACACGTACATTGTATGCCAGCTCGTACAGTACAAGACGCTCAAGTTCATCGGAAAGCGTTTTCAACAATCATATGCTGAGGACTTTGAAGGTTGGACTGTGGATCACTTCAGTCTAACACATCGTACGTTTAGACGTGAGCTTCTAGACACACTTGAACGAAAAGGTGTGTATGCCATTGAGGCACCGAGATCCTCACAATCAAAAGATCTCGTACGTATTCTCAATGGAGAATACGAACTCAGAGAACCGCATCCATTGCCTAGTACATCATCCGTCAAGCAGAAACCTCAAGGTGTACGATTTGAAACCAAAGTTGAGCCACATACCTCGCTACCGGACATCATGCCAACTATCAAGGACGATAACACGCCCCAACCTCCGGATAGAACAGCTCATCCACCTAACGACACCTCATACGGAAATCCATCGTACAGCGCACCTGGTCAACGACCACATTTCCAACCAGTGCATGAGTACTCTGTACCCAATGTTCCTCCCGGGTCTACTATCTTCCCTCAACACATTCGTACAACACCGGATCCCTCCGTATACAATGCTCAGTTTGACCTCCCACCAACACGTACCGTACGAAACGGCATCCTATCACCCGAGAAATACACAGCCTTCCAGAAAGCCTGGAAGAAGGAAAGAAACTACACTGGAAAACCGTACGACCTTCTGTACGATAAGACCAGACTTTTCATAGATGTATGTCGAAGACTCCAAATCACGGAAGATCAATACCACGCTGTATTCCCGACCATCCTCGAGGGACGAGCGGAAGACTTTTACATATATCACATCGGCGTAGAGAAGACTTGGAGTGAGATCTACTGGACAATGGACCTCCATTTCAATACGAATACGAATCACGGACAATATTGGGCCGATTGGACGACCATCACATTCGTACGAATGAGACAAGAACATCACGATATCGCACAAAGTGAAGTGTTGGAGATGATGATCGATAAATTATCCAAAGCACAACGAGCTCTTGGCGCAGATTATCAAGGTGAAATCCAACTAATCACTACTGTGGCACGGGCGTGCCGTGGTGTACCAGCATTTTCGTCCGCTCTTATCCATCAGAAACCATCAGCTGAAGGCTTCTTCTCTGACTTACGAGCATGCATCCGCGTTGCCTCGGACAACGACTCTCAACAGTTCGTACAGAGTGATGAACAGTATTTCACAGACAGACGATACACGAACGAGAACATGAGACGACCTTCGTACAAACCATTTGTACCATCGAAACACTACAAACCTTCTCGTCCGTCCAAGAAGAAGTGTTTCGTTTGTGGTAAAGAAGGTTGCTGGTCGACGCGTCATACTGCACAAGAACGATCACAGGCGAAGAACCACTATTTTAATTCGTACGAACTGGTACACGAGACTGTACCATCCACGCAAGAGTTCTCGTCATACCTTGCAGAAGTGGAAGGTTATCCTGATGACACGTACGAGACATCTGATGTACCAGACGACCCGAATGATGAACCATCTCAGCATGCAGCTCAATGACTATCCGATAATGCCTTTCTCCACCGCATGACAGGTCAAGATATATGGAACTGCGAAGTGGAGACATCGTCCGAACAGTTTGTTCTGGACAACCCTTATCGTACGGAATATCAGGGTGAACTATGGGATACTGGCGCATCCAGCTTTTCCACTGTGGGCAAAGCTCAACTTTTAGCTTACATTCGACTAAACCCTCGTACAAAGATCGATTGGACTCCGGGAAGTGCCAACATCAAGTTTGGTGGCTCCCACACTAACACATCAATTGGGACTGTACGAATGACCAATGCTCTCGGTACTACCACGTACCATATACTTGACACTCCTACACCATTCTTATTCTCGCTTTATGATGCTGACAGACTTGGAGCATATTTTGACAACACGAAGAACGTCATCGTACAGACAAATGGAACTACCATACCTGTCGTACGAAAATGGGGTCACCCATTCTTCAACATAAGTACAGCTGAATCTACTGCATACTTTACTGAGGTAGAACTCCGACGTCTCCACAGACGATTTGGACATCCTCGTACAGAACGCTTGTATCGGATGCTCAAACTCGCAGGACACGAAGTGGACGAAACAGCATTGAAGGAAATTCAGAAGTTTTGCCATCATTGTCAATCGTACGATAAGGCACCAAGACGATTCAAGTTCTCCATCAAAGATGATTGCCTATTCAACTATGAAATCATCATCGATACCGTACGAATCGCAGACAAACAAGTCCTTCATGTCATTGACTCCGCTACCTCGTTTCAGGCAGCTACTTTCTTAAAGTCAATGTCCGCACGAGACGCCTGGGAAGCTCTGTGCAAATGTTGGATTAACGTCTATCAAGGCCCACCTGACTATGTCGTACATGATCCTGGTACCAACTTTGCCTCAGACGAATTCCGCAATCGAGCCAAGATCGTTGGCGTTACCTATCGTGAGATGCCTGTTGAAGCACACTGGGCTGTTGGCAAAGTCGAAAGAGCTCATGGTCCTCTCCGTCGAGCGTACGACATTCTCAGAAAAGAAATTGATCGTCGTACGGATGATGAATCCATCCTCCAAATGGCAGTCAAAGCTTTGAATGACACAGCAGGACGGAACGGCCTTGTGCCTACGCTTCTAGTATTCGGTGCGTACCCTCGGATTGACATAAACTCGCCCCCCTCACCGGATATTACACAAAGAGCACAAGCTATCAACAAAGCTATGGCTATGCTTCGAAGAGAACGTGCTGCTGTGGATATCAATCGTGCGGTTCACGAGCGAAACGGACCGCAAACGTACGAAGTACTGACACTTCCACTTCAGAGTGAAGTGTTAGTATGGAGGGAAAAGACAGGCTGGGAAGGACCTTATAAAATTCAATCTATCGAGGACCAGGATGTGATTATTGACTCTATTAACGGACCCGTACGATTCAGATGTACGCAAGTCAAACCATATCACCGCCCTACCACTGTTGATGATCCATCTCCGGACGACAACCTGGATGATACTACTGTTGACGAACCATCACCAGCACCTGTACGACGAAAACGAGGCAGACCAAGAAAGAACCCTGAAACTGCACTGGTGTACGACACATTTCTATCCAATAGAGAGGAAATAGACTATGCTCTATCTCTCAAACTTCGTACAGATGGTGTCATCAACACTCCTGGTGCACCATTTGAAGAATCTGATGCCAACGAGATCAACTGTCATTAAGGCCGGGACACGGCTCACGATGCTAACCAGTCGACAGATACGATGCCGGACGCCCCTTCGTCACGGAGGTTGGGCCACATCGCGTGAGGCACGGACACGTCGTCGTGTCTCACGAGACATGCATCCGCGGAAGGCCTGACGCCCTGTTGCCCCATATATGATCCTTGCTGAGTGTGAAGGATAGGTGGGAGATAACCGCCTGTGCCCGCAGGGAGTCAGGCCCGGAGGAGCCGTGAAGGTCATGGCTCTCATCACGAGGTGATGCATGTCGGCTCAACCGCCGTGGCTCTTTGTGATGATGACCTGTTACGGGGCTCTCACCCTCTACGGCAGCTCGTTCCAGAGGCTTACAGGTATCATCACTACTATGGGGCGTCCTGCCGAATCACCCGTCCCCCGAGGGACGCGGCCGACATCGCACTATACGTTCGGGCTTCGGGCTTTGTACAAGCCAATAAGAAGGCCTACAGTTATCGTTAGGTCCCCGAAGGACCCTTCTAGGCTCAGGACAAATCCCGAGTCTCACGCCACTAAGGCGTCATCAATAATCTCTTGAGGACTCTCACTTTCCCAGCCTCCGTGGGCTGCGCACCATACTAATAGTTTTTCGGAAATGCCCTAAGCGGGGCAGAGCACTCTCCCACGTGCCCCACTCCTAAGTGGGGTCGGTGGGTATATGGGAAA